>JAPTHA010166361.1:0-17464 GCA_029814585.1 Gymnapogon annona | reverse complement strand
CTGCACCCCAAAGGACCTCAGCCGTCTGAGCAGATACAGTCTGCTCTGCCCTTTTTTGTAGAGGGCGTTGGTGTTATTAGTCCAGTCCAATTGGTCGTTGAGGTGAACACCCAGGTACTTATACGACATCACCTTCCCTGGATGTTCACGAGTGCGTGTGGGCACCGACGAAGGTCCACAACTAGCTCTATAGTCTTACTGGCATTGATCAGGAGGTGGTTTCACCGACTCCAGTCCACAAAGTACTTGATGAGTTCTCTGTATGACTTGTCACATTCTGTAATGAGGCCGATGATGGCAGAGTCATCAGAGAACTTCTGAAGATGACATGACAGTGTTTGATGTGAGAAGTCTGCAGTGTAGAGGGTGAAGAGGAATGGCGCCGGTACCATTCCATGGGGGGCTCCTACACTGCAGAGAACCGTATCCGACACACAGCCTGGGGTCCTCACATACTGCGGGCAGTTGGTGAGGTATTCCAAAATCCAGTCAGTGAGGTGGTGGTCTACCCCTGACCGGACTAGCTTGTCCTTCAAGATATCCAGCCTGATGGTGTTGAAAGCACTGCTCAGGTCCAGGAAGAGGACCCGAACAGAGCTCCCAGGTGACTGTAGGTGAGACAAGGCAATGTGAAGGAGGAAGATGATGGCGTCGTCCACTCCGAAGCCAGGCTCATACGCAAACTGCAGTGGGTCCATGGACGAACTCACCAGGGAGCGCAGGTGGGTCAGGACCAGCTGCTCCAGAGCCTTCATAAGGTGAGATGTTAAAGCCACCAGCCTGTAGCAGCTAGGGTCTTTGGGATGGGGGGTCTTAGGCACCAGTGCCATGCAGGACGTCTTCCACAGACGTAGAACCCTCCTGAGTCTCAGGCTCAAGTTGAACAGATGTCCAACAATCCCACACAGCTGATCTGAGCAGGACCTTAGGAGCCTGGACCCAAGCCATCCGGACCCACAACCTTCCTGGACTTTATCTTCTGGAGCTGGTTTCTCACCTGGAAAGGTGAGAGGGACAAGCAGGGGGCTGTGTGTCTCCATGTGTTGAAGGGGGGTTGAAAAAAATACTGGGGGGTGAAGGTGTTGGAGAGCCGCGTACTGTGAGGGGGTGCTGTGGCAGAGTGAGATTGGGGGAGGGGGGCTGTTGCAGAGCTGACGCAGCTGGGGGAAGGGCAGATGTCTCCTCAAACCTACAGAAATAGGTGTTTAGTTCATCCGCCCAGGTCTTATCCCCTGCTGTCTGGACGTTCGGCCCCTGATGGCCTGACATGGTCTTTAGTGCCCTCCAGACGACTCGGGTGTTATCCTGCAGCTGTTCCTCCATCCTCCTCCTATATCTGACCTTCCCCTCCCTAATTTCTCTCCTCAACTCCCTCTGAACAGTCCTCAGCTCCTCAATATTCCCCAACCCAAAGTCCCTCTTCTTCTCCTTTAAAAGAGCCTTTATGTCAGGATTCATCCATGGCTTATTATTGAAAGAAGCATCATACGGTCCTGTTGGGTACAATGTTCTCCACACGGAAGTTGATGTAATCCGTCACCCTGTCTGTCATAGTGTCAATGTCCATATTCTCATGAGAGTCAGTGAATACGCCCCACACTGTAGACTAAAAGCTGTGTTTTAGGGCCTCTTTAGCATCCTCTGTCCACTTCTTCATGTCTTTATGTTGGGCATGCATGTTTATTAATCCTCCAGATAAGGCTGAGTAGGTTAAATAAGGCTGAATAATAGTCATTATGTGTCCAAGTGCCAAGTACTTTCTTTTCAGTCTGCTCTTATGGGACTCAACACCGCAACGGGCGATCTTGTGAGGCAGTCCGTTGTTTACAGTTGGGATCAGCTGTTGGAGTTAGCAACAGCAGGGTACACCCGCCAGAGCGACCAAAGATTCTGAAGGAATTACGGTGTCGGTGGAGAGAATGCAGAGCTAGTGCAAAGTACCGTAAAGGAGCAGATGGTACAAACCATGCATTCCATCTACTCTAATGGGTAATGGAAGATCTTTACCACAAGATGGAAGAGCTAACAGCACTAACCTGACTCCAGCTGTTAAATGAGACCTGGCTCACGGACACCACAACAACAACACACCGGACTCTGTAACTTTGAATGGTTTTCTGTATTTATGTTGCAAATGCGTATTTTGTATGTTCAACTGATGTATATCTGTCCGTTCTTATTTCTACTCTTTGTATTTGGCTGCGGTGACGCAATATTTCCCAGTCGTTGGATCAATAAAGTTCTATCTTATCTAATTTTTTAGTCATTTTTCCATCACGACTAAGTTGAATACTTGATTGTTGCATTGACTCAGCTGCCCTCGCAGTTACATAAGATGTAGCTGCACATACACGGTACTCTTTCAGCCACATGATAATCCAGTGTGAGCTGGATGTCAAATGATGTCAGGGTTTGCAGTCCACCTGGAGCTATGGCTGAGGTTGGGACATGCTTTCATGTGATCCCTGAGGAGTACAGGAAGGCTTTCATATCAGTGTCTCCTGAAGTAGGACGCCCAGTGCGGGGGTGAAGACAATGGGATTTTTTTCAGCCGGTTTATTAAAAAATCTCAGCTGTTTTGGTCACTCGCTGAAGAAAAATAACCCCGACTTGCACCACATAAAACAAAGCCAGGGCAAACTGGTGGTTACAAGACTCACTATTCATCTCGATGCGTTCATGCTCATCGGGTTCAGTGTCAATGGGATTGTTGCTGCGCTCCTGCTGATGTCTAATTACACTGTGTTTGATTTTCTCTGACTTGTGTTTCAAATTAATGTCAAACAGATCTAGTGTTACAATATGACACTTTTCCTCTTCTTTTTTCAAAAACTAAAATCTGTTAAAACTATGTTAAAAGCAAAACACGTTTAAGCCATTGCCTCTCTCTCTCTCACACACACACATACACACACACACAAGTTGACAACCTTTGGTGTTTTCTATCAGTACTACTCCTGTTTAGCCTACTATGTTCATATTCTATTCTCCTATTTTATTCTAAATTCAACTTCTTCGGACGTCAGGATGACTACTCCTTTCAAATGCTAACATGTCAATAACAGGAGTCATTGATTTTCGGGAAAGAAGTATTTGAAGTTATGTATTGCTAGCATGACTTAATGACACTTCTTCAAATATTTATTCAAATAAATCCATTCAACCTAATCATTCCACTAACTGTGAGAATTTCTTTACTTACAAATACTGTATTTACCTCAGTTTTATCCTTCAAGAAGTTGGAATAATTTGATTTTCAGACAAATTCCTCTTTTTATTCCTATTTATACACATCGGCATCATCTTTAGGTACCATGGTTACAGACTAAGTCCCAGTTACACTTTATCAAGAAAAATCACATTGTTGCAATCATTTTATGGGAAGAAGTACAAATATTTTCTTCCAGCGTTATGGGCATATATGTTAACAGCGTAGCCACCCTGACAGATGCAAATATTTTATATTTTGTGAGGTTAAAACAAATTGTATCAAGCTGTGCAATTTTCACATGTTAAAGCTATGGCGTCATGTAGGTTGTTAACAGTGCAAACGTTTTGAGTTTTTAGACGGGTCTGTTGTTCATTCTTACTTTTTTTTTGCATTACTCTTGAGACCATGAACTGCTTAAGCGATCCAAGTGACCAGATCTACCCTCAGCTGCACAAATCATGCTGTAAACAACGCAATGATTGTAATGAATTAAATTCAAATCTGGGTTGGAGAAGAACTACTCATATGATCATCAAACATAACAATTAACGGTCAGTTAGGTAACATTTTGAAATATCTAATATTTTCAAAATGTATTATGGGGGAGATATACAGATTTTCATGGTCCGCGCTGATGTTTGTAGCACAATAGTACATGGTGTTCTTTTCACACTCTTTAATGAGCTGTGACTAGGCTGTCGTCTACAGGCACTATTTCCAAAGGAATAGCATCTTCGTTATTATTTCACACTAATACTGAAACAGAATAAATCTGTCTTGCTTGAAATTGGGCTGCAGAAATATGGGAACTTCAATGTTTGTGCTTTTAAATTGCACATGTATCCCTTCAAAACATCCACATTGAATAGAATAACACAGTATGATTTTTAGAATTCCATAGCGGATTTATCTATACTATAAAAATGAAGGAAGAGGCTTATGAAAACATGAATTTGATAGGTAGAAAAACTACCTCATCTAAATCTGTGGTTCCACACAGATCAACATGAGACTGTGGACATAATATTTGTTTTACAAAATGTGCTGTCATATATTCAACTCTGTTCAGATGTAATTGTTATTTCATATTGTATTATAGAAGCTTATAAGTAAATTAGAAGATATTTAATGAGAACTGTCCTCATTATGGTGACAGTCTATTAATAACACTCCAGGACATTCCACAGACCTGCAGTATATGTCACTGACCGATGTCCATTCTCTATCATTGTATTATTGCCTCTGATATATTAATTACAAGGTTTTTTTCATTGCATATTATCATCAAGCTAATGCTGTTTTCAGTTTTCAGGATAAACCTCCAATTTTTTTAAATCTGTGTTTGTCTTCTACATTTTGATTAATTGTGAATATACCAATGAGACTTAATCATTTTTTGACTTTGGTATGTTTCAAACAGTAAATTCATTCTAAAGTATGTGTGAAACTGGCATTTAATGCATTAGAGAAACGGTGTCTATGGACACTATTCCATATTCTGGAAAGGGATAGATTGATCATCAACCCATCATTTGATTCAAGAGGCTGTAAAGTACTGAAATAATTCTTAATCACAGATATACAATAAATAATGAGCAATATCATGAAAAATACGATACATTTGTGTGAGAACCAAAGCATTTTTTCAAGAGGTTACAGTAAAAAAAGACAATTATCTGAATGTGTGAATATGCTTCATTAGATAATATCACCTACACCTACAGTGTTGTGTTTCTATGTTGTAACTGGTTGATGATGTCGTCACAATGATTTCAGTGATTTGTGTGGTTTACTGCTCTGCAAAAAAATAGCTTTTTTTTAAACTCCTCCTGAAACATATAATTGATTAAATTCCGCATAAACGTACTGTAGGAAATTTCAGTTGATCCCGAAGTAGGCGGAAACTTTTCGCACATGATGATTTAAAGAAAACCTCAGACACTAATCAGGGATAGAGCTGGAAACTGGAGAGGTGACTGTGGCGCAAGGTGCGTAAAAGCGCGTTTGGATAGATTGAGAAGTATTAATAAAACGTTTAATACCAGTATTCGTGACATATTCGCGGGTGCGTGTTGAATAGTTCCAACATGGGTAAAATTAGACAAGTACATCACCATTTATTGAACCGCTGATCACACACAGACAGAGCCACAGCCCATATGCGCTCTGCGTGAGAGGAGGAGTTGCGCTTAAACAACTCAAGCCACATCTCCACTTCCCGAAGACACAAATGACGATCACAATAGTCGGATACTAGAGAAGGGCAGGGCAGGCGCCTGTTTTGAGATTTACAAAATTCATCATCGAAAACCTTTGATGGAAAGAACCTGTTTTTGGATTTCTGTCTTGAAGAACTTTCATCCATATATAGGACACGAGAGGAGAGGCAAACCATGCCAACTTTTGACAGCGTTTGTGTTGATGTGACTGAGTCTAGTGGTTGAAGAAATAAGACACCTGAAAAGGACACCAACGGTTTGTCGTGAGCCAGTTGTTTGTTTGTTTTTTGTTTGGTTGTGGACTGTGAGTGTGGATGCGTTCGTTGATCTGCTTTATCTGATGAACAGGCACCTAAGCACCCTCCAAACCTCTTTTAAATTTAGCAGAACCAGTTGTTCCTATTCAAGTACGAGGACTTCAACATGGCTAATTCGTCCTTTTATCCCACAATCCTTCACGTTGATCTCGACTACATGGATGAGAACGAAACAAACTCAACCGCTGGCGATCTGAAATATATGGACTGCGTTCAGGTCAGCATCCCCCAGGAGCTCTTCCTGGCGCTGGGGCTGATCAGCCTGGTGGAGAACATCCTGGTCATCATGGCCATCTTCAAGAACCGCAATCTACACTCACCGATGTACTACTTCATCTGTTGCTTGGCTGTGTCCGACATGCTGGTCAGTGTGAGCAACGTGGTGGAGACCATCTTCATGCTCCTAAACGACCACGGCCTCCTCGACGTGCACCCGGGGATGCTGCGCCACCTGGACAACGTCATCGACGCGATGATCTGCAGCTCGGTGGTGTCGTCCCTGTCTTTCCTTTGCACCATCGCCGCAGATCGCTACATCACCATCTTTTACGCGCTGCGTTACCACAGCATCATGACCACGCAGCGCGCCGTGGCTATCATCGTGGTCGTCTGGATGACCAGCATCACCTCCAGCGCCCTGTTCATCATGTATCACACCGACAACGCGGTCATTGTGTGTCTGGTCATCTTCTTTTGCATCACGCTGGTGTTTAACGCGGTGCTCTACCTGCACATGTTCATCCTGGCGCACTTGCACTCCCGGCGCATCGTAGCTTTCGAGAAGAGCCGACGTCAGTCCACGAGCATGAAAGGAGCCATTACCCTGACCATCCTGCTGGGGGTCTTCATTTTATGCTGGGGCCCTTTCTTCCTCCACCTCATTCTCATCCTCACTTGCCCCACCAGCCCGTTCTGCAACTGTTTCTTCAGAAACTTCAACCTGTTTCTGATCCTCATCATCTGTAACTCGCTCATCGACCCGCTCATTTACGCGTACCGGAGCCAAGAGCTGCGTAAAACCCTGCAGGAGCTGGTCCTGTGTTCCTGGTGCTTTGGCCTGTGACGTCGTGCACATTCAGGAAGAAAACGAGAGCAAGTTGTGTTGCGTGCAATGCGGGTGGTCTCGTCTTCCTGAATGTACATGGTGTCAGGAGCTGAAGCGCACAGTGATTGATGCGAGTCTTCCACAAGAAAGACTAGACTAGACTAGACATACCTTTATTCGTCCCACTCGGGGAAATTTCAGAAAGCCATGGGAAAGCGAGGCTGTGCACATCAGAGCGCATGGGACTTCCATAAATATCCTGAAGGTGACCTTTCACCCTGACCTGTTGTCGCAGTGGGTTGACAGAACCCCACGTGACATGACCTAAAGTCTGCAGTTAATCCAGCAAAAACTCTACACCAAGAGAGAACCCATAACTAAATCAGATGTGTGTGTGTTCTGGTGTTTTCAACCGTCTGGATGGTTCATTCTTTATCTGCGTTTAAAAAAGAAAAAAAAAAAACTACTGAAAATGTATAAATCATCTCGACCACACAGACTGTAAATATATATTATATAGTATGTGATTTACTGCCTCATATGGCCATGACCATATGTTATGTGCCTGGCTGCAAGTGTTTGGTTGCATTGTACAGGTCACGTGACAGGACTGCTGTGGCGTTTAAAGATTGTATTTTTGTGCATATGATTGATTTCTATGTTGAATAGATGAAGAGAGGTGACTATATAAGCTAATAAATAAGTATATATGATCAACCGTGCAGCAGTAAAATGAAGAGCTGTGCATTTCATCCAACATGAAATGTCCCAAACTGAGGGGGAAAAGCTGCGAATGTATGATTGGAATGTTTAATTCACCAAACTGCCCTGGTGTTTCAAGAAAAAATTTCAGATAAATTAGAATTCCAGAAACAAATAGGTGGTCAAAATCACATAAATGGTCATTTGAAGGTACTGCTGGGAAAAGTGGATGAAAATACAGAAACAGAGCAGAGTTACCTTTGAGAAAGTGATGCAATTTTGTAAAATATGAAATATATTGTAAGACATTTATATATTTAGTCCATTCTGTAGTTCAAACAACTGATATTGTGTCCTAAAACGAAAAGAAATCTATCAATTTAACCCATTGGGTGACATTAAATGTCTTAATATAAACCCACAAACAAAGGACCAATACTCAATTCACTCATGATTTTCATTCTGAAGTACTTGAACAGCCTTGAAATACATCTATGAATGAAGGTTGTTCTGGGTTATTTTTCTTAGAATCACAGGTCCCATGATCAAGCTACCAACCACTCTTTGCTGTTCTGATATGATCAGCATCATTAAGTGTGGGCAGTCACTACTTGGGTGATATTAAAAACAGAAATTCATTTGCACACCACAATGCTCACCAGTGTGTTTGCTGTTGAGTGCAATACAACAGAACCTAAAACTGCCACCACGCTACGGTTATGTTGGACACGAGTCTCCATATTATTATCATTTTTTATATATATATTTGTTTCTTTGAATTGTATTTATTCATCTCTTGAATTTTCTTCTATTTTTTCATATCGTATTGCTCTGTTGTATTATTGTGTGTTAGAGGACAGAAAATCGGAAATTTCCAATAATTTTGTTTCCTTTTTGGCCCATGAGGTGCTGAGGTAGTTGATGATGTGTTAGGTGCTTTGGTTTATCCCATAAAGTAAATATAACCCAACACAAAATGTAAATGGTGAGGTTTTCTTGGAAACTGCATCCAAAGTTATGTGTGTAAATTCTCATTTGCTCAAGTCCCCACTGTTCTCTGTAGTTTTTGAGTTCCACTGGAGCAAAACTATTCCAGATAAACCTTGAAGAATTACCGAGAAAAATGTTGAACTGAACCTGCGCAGAGTGTGTGACATTGAACAACAGCTTAAAGAGCAGTACTGTATATGTAGACAGAGTGTGATGAATGCAGTCATCGAAATTGCTTACATGCTGTTAGCGTGTCTGCAATAATGAGGCCAAATTCAACAAGTCAGTGAATAAATGATGACCTCTTTTGAATTCTATTTGATTTAATCTATTTTCCATTTTACTTGAAAAAACACACCATATCTGTTATTCTCTCATTAATTCTCATTGTTGCCAAACGTTTCTCCACCCTTCGTTATAGCTCTGTGTCTGCACATTGGTTTTTAACCTTTGGGATATTGTTATCATTTGGTTGTCTCTCCTTCTATTGAACCACATAATTCCTGAAGCATGCATTGAGATGCCTGCACCATATGTATACTGTGGATGCATCTTGGCATGGAGCAGAAGTCTATTAAAAATAGGTCAGTTCTGGCTGAAGGTGTTAGCGCATAACAAATTATGTTCATTATTTTCTGAGTGGAATCATAAAAAACTAAATTTTATTCATGTCATGGCATTCAGTAATGATCCATTAGATAAATATCTTCAGACAAATGATAAGACCCAACACTGTCCCACCAGGGGGGAAAAAAGGAGATGAAAGATGAAAAAACAGAAGGACTATTGATATATATAACAAGAGAGACAATTTTTTTAAGCTCTGTGCTTAAACTCATGATCAAGTTCAGCTCTGGAAATAGAAGCTCTGAGGAGAGGGGAATTTCCAACTGGAACAAAGATAAATCCTCATCCTGTCCTCAAGCAATGAGTTAAAAATCTGAATTTTGTCAATTTCATCCCAAAAATGACTGGTCTTATTATAGGCATCACTTGAGGAAAATGGAGAAAAGAGCGAGAGAGCGGAAATCAAGAAAGACAGAGGCTGAATGTGTATTTTTTTCGTTAACCTCACAATCGTTTAACCAGACAGACAAATCTAAGATTGTCTATATGTTGACTGTAAGAAATCACCCTGAAGCATAGTGTTGGCCTTTATACACAATTTCCTGGATACATTTCTTTAGTTTTCATGAAAAAAGATGCATCAAAAAATGCCGTTATGACTTTCACTGGGAATATACAGTGCAATTCACTATAGATGTAATGGCTAGTTTTGGCTAGTTTTCCACTGTGAAAGTTAATAGGATTGATCCTGCTTAGAGATGAATATGTGAAAGGACTGCTGCCAATGTCAGCATTGTTGGGGGAGATTCTACTTGTACTAATATTGTATTTTGTACTAATATAACAGATAATATTATACACAATAGAGCCACGGCCAGTAATACTCCTTGTTCTGAATTCAAAATCCTGTCATGTATCAGAAAAGTCTATGCAAAGTACTCACTGTGCAGTAAAACACTCCAAATATTTACCAATATTAATTACTGGTATGTTTATTGATTTATTTCATTTCTGTGTTAATGTGTTTATCGTAGTACAGTTGAGCTCAATGGATCTCATTTATATACGCTTGGTAGTTTACAACAATGGATGATATTCTATAAGGTTATTGTACATCTGTTTGTGTCTTGTGATGTTTCCAAAAGGTCAACTTTTCATGAGATTAATAAAAAAAAACAGGCATGCATTCCAGCTTGGTGACAAAAACATATCAAAAGCAAAAACTATCAAAGTATGTGAAGAAACTGACAGAAATCCAGTCACTAAGAAATGTATTGATAGAAAATGGGAATTAGTTGATTAGAAATTCTTCCAATCAAGATGTGATTATAGAAATCAACAGTTGTGTGAACCTGGACAAAATAACCTATGAACAATAGATGTAGGATGTTCTCCAAGATATGGAACTATTTATAAACTACATGAAAATTTTACCAGCACAACACATTGGTTCAGCTCTATATACCCGAGCCTGTCGGACTTGGGAGGTCAGCGGTCAACGTATGTCTCTCTGTGACTTGTGCGGTTCACTAATGTATGTGGGTTTTTTTGTTTGTTTGTTTTGGGTTTTTCTTTCTGTTGTCTCTGATCCTGTCATTGTGGGTTGTGAATGTCGTATTGTTGTATATGAATTTACAATAAATGTAATATTGTTTTTTGAAAAATCTCAATAAAATGAAAAAAAAATAAACAATGTCTAGTCTTCAGGCTCTTTAGAATACTGTTTAAATCGGAAATGCATAAGTCATATACATAGTTAATGTGTTTGTGGATTTTTTTCAGTTACCGCTCTATTTTTACATTTTACGTATCCTTCTAAACTGGGCCTATTCTCTCTCTACTGTTGGAAAAAGTACAAAATAACACCAATCATCCTTATGAATTTGCACGCAGAGTCAACTTCAGTAGATGATGACTCAGTGACTGACAAATGTGGATGATCATATGATAATATATATAATATAATATATATATATATATACATATATACATACATATATATACATATATGTATACATATATATACATATATGTATACACACACACATATATATAAAGATATAAGAATAAATAAATGGGTCAAATTAGTTGTGAGGTTGGTCACATGCTTCCGCAAAGCACAGAGTTTCTAATAGATACAACACAAAGGGTTTGTGTTCTTTGCCTAGCCTCATTATGGTGAGAAACCCCATTTCTCTATTTTATTTAAGGAAATTAAACTGCAGATCCCAATTTATATATGTGTATCTGTATTTATATTACTATTTGATGTTTGGGTATGTTTTAATCGGTTATATCAAATGACAGACTGTCCAAACAGAGAACGATGAAGCTGTTGACATTTGTGTGTGAAAAAAGATTCAAAACCAGTCCACAGATAAAATGTGACGGCACTATTAAGAATCATTTCCTGTCCTAATTTTCAATTAGCTCGCATCATATGTTGTGGTGTATGTTAAATTTACGTATTTCCTGTGGTGACAAAGAATTCATGCAAGCTGCTGTCACTGGATTTGTTCAACAGACCAGATTTTCACAGTGAAAATAGATTATGTATAGTCACATGGTGAACTTCAACAACAGCTTGCCAGTTTCCCATTTTTATACTTATTCTAATTGTAATAACCTACATATTTACATATCAGGATATTTGTGTTTACATTATTTTATAACATAATGAATAATATTTGCAGTGTTTCAGTATTTTGAATGAAAAACAGTGTTGTGTTGAGGTAAAGCAACACATTTTATCTGCCTTTTTATCTGTAGTGTAGTGTAGTATACGAGTGTAGTGTTGGCACAAGGCATGATGGGTGATCATTCTGTTCCGTTAACATATATATCACATGAATAACAAACCATAATTTTTTTCGTAACCAACAATAACTAGAGAAAAAGGAGTATTTAGCTATTGGCTTTTTGGTTCTTTAAACACCAGTAATGATTTGATATGATAGAAACTGAGGTATATAAAGTTTTTATATTGAAGTAAAACATTAACCTGTCAAGAACATGAGTGGTACACATATCCGCTGCTGACAGAAAGTACGGAGTGATGATGATAATGATTTCTTTCGGCTTTTTCTCTTCCGGGGTCACCACAACGAATCCAATTCAAATATTTGATTTGGCAGGAGTTTTTACGTCAGATGCCCTTCCTGACACAACCCACCGGATGCTCATCCCAGGAATTGTGCCTTACCAACTGAGCTGTTTGACAGAGGATTCACTGTATTTAAATGACTACGCACTGCCATTATTTTTAACGGTCACAATTAACGTGCTGTAAGTTTATTCTAGTTTTCAGTCAGCATCCATTTTACCCAAATTGTTCAAAACTACCGATATGTTTTGAAAGTTTCAATGTGAGAATATTTATTTTCAGTCATTTTATTGCTCAAATATGAACTATTCAGTCCATCACATTTTATACATTAATTAAGATAACCAATCAATACATCAATCAACCAGTTATTTCATGAGATGTTGCAAATGGAGTTGGTCTTAACCAAAATCTTGAACCAAATAACCGAAACCCAATAGAATTCTCCAGGAGCAAACACTTGGTGACATCAGAAGGAAAAACGTTCTTTTAACAGGCAGAAACCTGGCTCAAACCGAAATGATCCAATTATTATTATTCTATTTTTATTTTAATGGGATGTTGACGATGAGATAAGGTGAATGTACAGGAAGTAAAGAACAGGCTGGCTTTGCTTTCAAAATAATTTAACACTAATTGATTACGACCAAATACAACACCTTAATTTTATATATTTGGCGAAAAAAACGAAATTTTAATGCGTTATTCATGAAATACGTCATACACGACTAACTTCTACTGTATCGCCACAAAGTAAAATAAGTCAGTCCCGCTGTTAAAAAAGAGGTCTTTTATTTTGAAGATACCTACAGGATGTTGATGGTTATCGACGTGTGGTTTGATGGTTTTACCTTGCGTTGTTGACAGTGACAAAAACAACGCACACATAGCTGCTCGTGTTTGCCTTAAGGCGTCCAGCCAAATAATTATTTGCATCGGAAGCACGTTTTAAGATAAAAGGTTATCAACGTGGTAAGTTTACTGCTCTTCAGGTAGGCGAGCATTAGCCGTTAAACACACGAATGAACAGTTTGTACGTGTTATTAGCTAGCTCCTGTAGCGTTAGCTCGTTGTTGACATCTGTATAGTGATGCTGATGTTGTCTACTCCCATACGTTTATAGCAACACTCCTGACTTCAATATTATTATTATCTATTTTTCATGTTTAGCGCCGGCAATGGAGCATAATCACTGTTACAAGCGATAAAGGTGGACTGTCAACAACAGCCCTCAATGGCTAAAATGGGTAAGGTGAGGCGAGGCTTTTCCCGTTTTGCTCTCGTTTTTCCTGAGGATTCACTTCCCTCAAAGCTTAATCGTGTGCTAAATTCTAAAACTCAGCCATTATCATCAAATTAATATTTCAAGCTTTACATATTGGGCGTTGTCATCTGTCTGAACGGGCATACTAGATTTCAGTAAGACTGTTGTTATTGTGATTTCATTGTCATTTAATATTAGCTGTTTGCCTCTTAACAATACACTTTTTTTAAAACTCAAATTATATGATATAAACTGGAATAGGGCACGCCGTAAAAACTATATTGATTAATGCTGTCATACAGTTGTGTATCAGATGGCAATGATATACAGTTTTCCCTGGGGATTAGAGTGTTTGAGTATGATTTTGATTTCTTATCTTCTCGTAATTGTCTTTTGTTGAAACTTCTGAAAAGTTTATATTTTCCTTTTTCCCCTCTGTAACAGTAAAAGTTGTCTCTGTGTTGTGACATAAACAAGACATTGAGGTTGTCATCCTCAATGTTTTGTTAGACTAGGCAATTCATCAATAAATCAAGAAAATAATCAACATATCAACCAACTGAAAGTAATCAGTAGTTGTTGCCATAGTTGGTTTATTAGTTTTGCTCATTCATGTTTTGTTGACTTTTGAAAGATTTGACATTGAACAGACAAGTTGTTATCGTCATTGTTCAGAGTACATCTGAATCCTCTTGTGGATTTCTGTCAATCAGAATACTTCATTAATCCCAAGGGAAATAGTTTTCTTAAATCGCTCCACAATAGTTATATAGATAGAAAAGTTAGAAAAATTGAGGAATAGTAATATTTGCATAGAATAATATGTAACAATGTCATAATAATATCACACAAAGCACAATTAATTGTCTCAAATTGAACTTACTCTCAGGCCCAGTATTATTAAGATAACTGTCCATATCAGCTGACATGAAAATATTTGTCATGATATTGTTCAGGCAGATAGATACAAAGTTTCTTTTTTTTACTGGCAGGCATAGTCGTGGCCCCTTTTTCCCCACTTCATTAGACAACTTAACTTCATTCAGTTTCTAATCTATTTTTTTCTGCCTCAGATGTAGCCAATGAAATGGAGTATGATGAGAGACTTGCACTTTTCCGCCAAACACGCCTCAATCCATTTGATCGTGGAGAAGAAGAAGATGGTCCTCAAGAGGGAAAGACTCCTCCACGGCAGGGTAACATTTAGCAAACCTGTCTCAGGGAAATCACAACAATGTATCTCGCTTGAAACATGGCTTCCTAATGACTAGATATATACGCTTATTTTTCACTGAAAAATAAAATTATTAAGATCATGTGTTTTTTTTGTTGGGAAAATTGGGTACTGTTGTTCACAAACACATATTTATGATTTGTTCGCAGGTTCATTAGTAGTATTTACTGGTTAAGGTGGTATTTCCTGCTTGATATTTATGTCTGTCGCACCTCCTCCAGTGCACTTTGGGTCAGATGTATAGGTCGTCAGCTGGTGCCACCTTTCACTGATGGTTTGCCCCCTAGCCAGGACATCTCCAGGTGGGGGGGCCAGTGGCATCTTAGGACGTCTCCCTACCACTCCCTGCATCTGACCCTATTGGGGTGTCTGACCCCATCTACTGTCCTTTCTCCTTAACCACAACCTGTAGCTTGCCTTCTCCACCTCTTCTGCTAGCTCTTTGATTGCTTGCTGAAGTCTTGCCCCTGTTAATCTTAGAGCATGGAGAAGCTGGATCGCCAACCTGCCAATAAAGCTCCTGCACCCAACCTCCACTGGGTGGATGTATGCTGCCCACCCTGCCTCTTTGCACTTGGCTGCCAGCTCAGTGTACTTGAGCCGTTTGAATTCATGCACAGCTGGTATTCCCTCTTCCCACAGTTTGGTTAGTTCAATGATGAAGACATGCTTGGCAGCCATGGACCACATCACAATGTCTGGTCTTAGGGTTGACTGCATAATCTCGCTTGGGAAGATGAACTGCCTGTCCACATCGACGTGCATCTCCCACGCCTTCCCAAGGGTTAGCAATGATCTTGCCTGACTACCTTGTGGCTTTTGCTGGGTCTCCTCTGGTCGTACGAAGTAGATGCTGGATGCTTGGTCGCTTGTTGAGGAGTTAGCAGCTGTTCTTCTCATCTCCAAGTGCTCTGTCAACTTCCTAAGCCTTTGATTGTGTCGCTATCTGAGATGTCCTTGTGACAGCGCCACTCTGCATGATGCCAGGATGTGTTGGAGGCCTGCTTTGTTGCTTTCACACAGAGGGCATCTGTCCTCACTCCCAAACCATGTGGAGAGGTTCTGAGGGCACGGGAGGGTGTCGTACGCTGCCCTAACTAAGAAGATAAGGCGCGCTGTGGGGCTCGCCAGATCTCCTCCCAGGTTATGAACCCAGGCTATGAACCCGTGGATGGTGTCCTCCCACTGGGTCCACGCCCCTTGCTTGCCCTGGGACACAGCTTTGATGAAGTACTGCTCCTGTTCCACACGGGCTACTTCTTCCAGACCGTGGCTTTTCTCTGTTGTCTTGAGGCTTTTGACCAGAATCTAACTGGTTCCCCAAAGCCAAATCCAAGGGGGGAAGCCTTTCTCATGCCTACAACCACTTGCCTTACTCCTCGGAGAATGAGCTCGAAGGCAGCCACAAAGAGTATGAGTGAAATCGCACAGCCCATTGCAATTCCCACCTTCAGATGTTGCCACCTTGTTTCAGAGCTTTCTTGGGTGAAGCACATGTGGAAGTTTCCTAAGTATTTGGCTATGATGGTGCTGACAGATGTTGGGACCTGAAAGAACTCCAGTGCGTTGTCAATCACCTTGTGCGGCACTGACCCATACACATTGGCCAAGTCTTGCCACACCATGTGAAGGTCCGTGTGCTCCCCTTTGGCCCGCTGGATCTGCTCCCAGATTACAGCTGAGTGCTCGGTACACCCTGGGAACCCTGGGATCCCCACCTTCTGGCAACTCATTTCGATGTACCCATTACACTTCAAAAAGTTGGTCATTCTCCTTGCAAGGATTGAGAAAAACAGCTTCCCCTCCACGTTCAATAATGCAATGCTTCTGAACTGATTGAGAATTCGACTCTTTAGGGATGAATACTACAACTGCCTGCTGCCACTCGGCTGGGATGGACCCCTTCTTCCAAGCCACCCTCATGAGCCTCCACAAGATTTCAGTCACTTGTTGGCTGTTCTTGTAGAGCATAGAGCACTAACTGGCGGACCGCGGTCCGCGTCCAGACACAAAGGTGATCCTGTAAGGACCCGGATCTATACTATAATCTGTTTATATGGTAGATGAATTTGACAGGATAGTTTTAACAAGCGCAGCTTTTCTAGTCTTTACAACCAATGCAGTTGTAAACACTAGAAAAGTTGCGCCAGTATGAGGAAATGAACGGACGAATCGCGTTCAAGCTAAATAATCCCACGTGGTACTTCTCAGCCAATCAACTCTCGGCATTCCCGAGCCGCTTTGCTGCTTCTGAGTTAAAAGCTGCAAAGTAAAAAAAATTAAGAGGCCAATGACGACAGGACAATACAGAGACTGACAGAAGGACAAGAAAGCAATACAGAGAGAAAAGACGATCAGAGGAGTGATTCGGAGACAGGGAGAGAAACAAAGACGATCAACACACGATTGGAAGAGTTGGTATGAGGGAGAGAAACAACCACTCAGAGTGAGACGGGGAGAGAGAGACGAAGACGACCAGAGTAAGAGACGACAAAAAAATCCCCACACACAAATGGCACTGTCTAAGCAAAGAAAAGTTGATGGCGAAAATAGAGCTTTCAATCCATAATGGACGGACTCATTTCTGTTCATACTTCCCCCAGATAGCACAAAACCACTATGTCTGATATGCTCAGAGACTGTAGTGCTCATTAAAAGTGGCAGTGTGAAGCGCCACTATGACACAAAACACAAAGATTTCGACAAGGCATTTCCTCTTAAGTCTGACCTGAAGCCACAGAAAATAAACCATCTCAGAGCCCAGTATGACCAGTCCACCAGGATCTTGACCCACTCATTCACTGCCCAACAA
>JAPTHA010166340.1:0-17479 GCA_029814585.1 Gymnapogon annona | reverse complement strand
AAACATGAGTGAGAGTCTTTGATTTCAGAAATTTTGTTGATTAATCAGTTTTTGCTCATTTTGTTGATTACTTTGTTCATTTCTGTTTTATTTCATACATTTTTACTCATTTGGTTTATAATTTTCTTCATTTTTACACCTTTTTTATAAAATCTGTTTCTTTTCCTTTGTGTTTGATTTGTTGATTGCTTTGTTTTTTTTATTTTCTTGATGACAGCACTAGTAACATAGTCAACACTAATGCTGTCAGTTTGTGGCTTTCAATAAAACTGAGATAAATGCTCATGGAAATAAATAAAAGCATGTAATATAAGGAATTAAAAGCAGGACGTTGCCATTATTTCTGGCTTTTATAAACAGTGTAACGTGAAAAAACAACAAAAATGTAATAGTAAACTGTAAGAATGGAGTAAAAAAAGTATTGAAATGATGTAAAGGTATTTTATTTGTCAAAAGTGTGGATTTTGTTCACTAATAGGAGACGTGTAATGTGACACTGACCCTACTGACCGTTGTAAATGCAGTTTAGATCATTCCGGGGGGGTTGAGGAATGCTGGACCATCTCTATAAACAACACAAGGAGGACATAGATGTGCTGTTTTGAGTGGTGTTAAAATGAGAAAGATGTGCTTTTAGTTATTTAAAGGGGCTAAAAACACACAGCAGAGAAAAGACAACACCTGATCAATATTTTATACCCAGTAAATGATTAAATACTGATGCCGACAGATGGGATCAGACAGGGTTTTTTTTTTTCCTACTTGATGATGTTTACATTTTGAAATCCATTAAAGCGTCGGCTCTTAAGTTCAATTTTCTATTTTTGATCCGAGCCAAACCCCACACGGTGAGAACCGCTGTAGTAGCTAACAGTCAAATCACAACGCAGCGCAGATTAGCCATGAATTATTTAGCCTTGAACAGCACTGATAACTGACTTACAGCCAAATACAGTGAGTTGGAGTCAAGGGAGTGTGTGTGTGTGTGTGGGGGGGGGGGGTCCTCTTCCTGCTACCTCCACGTTGGCTGTTTTTCGTCAGTCTAACCCAGTTTCGTGGCAGTGTTTTTCACCTCGGAGGCGCTATTCAAATGGGGATAAAGTAGGCTGACAGTCTCTTCCCCCCACAGATACATCCGCCTTCAAAACCTAAACATCTCCTCCCCACTCCAGAGAAAAAATAAAGAAATAACTCCACAAGAAGCCTGAGAAGAAGAAGAAATAGTAGCGTTGCTGCATCCTCCCGAGGATAAGTAGAAGAATGCCTTCATTTGCTGCAGGCCTCTAGTGCAGCACAGACTGGGCTTTTATGGCGGTAGTATTTCTGATTGGCATCCCACCACCGAGCCTGAATTATTTAATAGAACCCGCGTTCCCTCACAAAAGGCACCAAAGAAATATGTGTGTGTGTGCGTGTGTGTGTGTGTGTTATTGGGAGACTGTGCCACAACATGCTCTTTATGGTCTTTGCATCGTCGTCTTCTCAGGCGTAATTGGAGTCAAGGGACGAGACAAACAAGGGTTCCATCAGAGGAAACAGAAGGGGACCTAGTATGATCTGTTGCACCCAGACCCAGATCCTGGTAAGACCCGGTCCACCTAGACCCTGGTACGACCTGGCCTACCCAGATCCAGAACTTGACGCTGGTACAACCCAGTCTACACAGACTCCTACCCAAGCCCTACCTGCTCCACCCTGGAACCTAGAACTATCCAGGCCTTCACCTTGATTATTTAGTAAGTTTTTTGGATTATTTTATTCATTTGATTTCATTATTGCGATCATTTAGTTGATTTTATTGAATATTTTGTTCATTTGTTGGAAGATTTTGTCCATTCCCGTTCGTCTAATTGATGTTTTCATCCGTTTGTGTTGAATTTAGTGATAATCTTGTTCCTTTTTTTTCCGGGTGTTCCTGGGATGTATCCTGAATGCGACACCCATATGAAAGCACTTCACTATCTGAGGTCGACACTCATTTGTGACACAAACAGGCGCTGGCGACCTGTTTGACCAGACCCCCTCCCCCTCTTGCCGCTGTCTCCACATCCTGTCTTTATCAGGACTGATCGCCTCAAGCCTGTCTGACCTTGGCAAGCAGATAAAACAGCAGGAAGATAAGCTCGAAGGGGCCAGGGGAAGAATGCCGAAAAAAAAGGGAAGCCAAGACTAGGAAATGCATTTTTTTTTCTTTTTCTAAAGTCTTGCTGTTTAAGAACCCCCCCAATTTACATTTGCCAGGGAAATCCTCTGAGATGCTTTATGATAGATGAATAAGACTACGCTACCAGGGGGAGGAGAAGGAGTCTGGGATGACCCGCTTTTGCAAATGTACCCCCAGGGACACACAAGCAGAAACTGAAGCTGGTGCAGCGTGGTCTCGGTGTGGAGCCTCAGGAGCCACAGTACTGCCCAAAATCTATCATGGTGTCACAGTTGGATTCATGAATTAGACTAAAAGGGAATATGTCCCGTCAGCACAACGCCTCCTATGTAGCAGTAGCTCTGTCTCCAAACTCATAAGTAAATAAACACGAGGCCACAGTAAGTACAATTCACAATAGAGGAATTTGTTCTTTTTATTTTTACTCATTTTTGTTTATTTTAAAGATGATATTGTGCTGATAAATTTGTTATTGCAGAAAATATTGTGTGGATCGTTTTGTTCATTGTTTAGAGTTTTTGTTCATTTTAAAATTCCACTGACGTTTGTTCATGTTGTTGATATTTTTTTTTTCATTTTGCGAATAATTTTGTTGTAAATCTTCATTTATTTGATTTTACTTGTTACCAACATACACAAACTGAAGACGAGCTGTGAACAATATTGATTATATACTGTGTTAAACCTCCATTCACTTAAATCATTGTTATTGTTAAATCAGTTAAACTAATGTGAAACTTACCCTTCTGCTTATCTTGTGATACTTATAGAAGTATGTAAAAGTGTGATACATAAAATTCACTATTGAATATCTTTTCAGCGTTAATGACTGTTTCATACAGTATGTCTTACTCTTAGTAAATAACCATTATAGAAAGACATAAATTACAGTAACAATTCATCTCCAGAATTTTATTACAAATATTTACACAAATTCAATATTTTTAGTCCATAAACATGTACCTTCTAATCTTACATCATATGCCCATTATTACTTTTAGTCTAACCATCTACTAACCATCTTTAGGTCATTCTCAGTGACCAAACAGATTATTTTGTGTTAGGGTGAACAGTTCTATATCTGACCCCTACATTATATTTGATCAACATTACCACATGTAAATGGAGCCAGTGGCATAAACTGTAAGATTCAGAACAAACCCAGTGAAAGCATCTGATCACAACAGCGGATTATTAGTGAAAACAGCATGGATGTGACGTGTTCAGGGCCCACACTAATAACCCGACTGTGTGAGCGTCCATGTCCCCTCTCGGACACAGTCTAATGAGAAGTGACCCTTAATTGTGTTGTTCTGTTAAGGTGGCACGATGTCAGTGGAGAGAGACACCGGTCAGCTCTGTTTATTCACAAAAACAATCAAAAACCTGTGATTGAAAAAAAAAAGTGCTATTAGAATGCATGTGAAGCTCAGGATCCTCATATTTGAAGTTCAATGAATATTACTGGATTGTTGACTACAATACGAAAAAAAAAATGGACCAAAGTGTGTGTATAGGAGTGTGTTTTCTAACAAGGGTCTGGGATACAACACAATAATGACAAATGTCACTATATAGTTTTATATTGGATCAGTATCACTCCATTGGTTACTTTGGTTTACATTGGTATCTTTGTTTATAAAATGATCCACAGATGTTTTGCACTTCATTGACATAAAGATTTTTTTTAAATCCATAACTCAGATTTTCAATGTTCTATACCTAGATTTGTCAAATATTTGTCCTGCTCTGACTGCACATAATATTTTTTTTTACCAACTAACATCTACTTTATCACCACCTCTTTATCTACCATGAAACGTTACATATTGATGTTTCTATGTCCAATCCTCATTATACTGTATATATTATAGCTGGAGACATGATGTGCCCCAAGATTTATGTGCGTAAGGTTTAGAAAAAATGAATGTTTTAATTCATTGGTTCGCTTGGTTGATGTACATGTTTTTTTTTTGTTTTGTTTTTTTCTGCTAAAGGTTCTTATTATGGGGCTGCCATGGCTCAGATGGTGGAGCGGGTCGTCCAATAACCGAAAGGTTGGCCTTCGCTCTTGAGTATCTGGGATAGGCTCTAGTGACCCCCGCGACCCTGCAAAGGATAAAGCGAGTTCAGAAAATGAGTGAGTAAGATGAGAGGTTTTTATTCTTCTGTTAATTTTTGTCAATAAGTTTACTCGTTGACACCTAGGATACAAGGCCTATTCATCTCAGATTCATCCTGTAGGACTAGAAATATAATGAAATCCATCATGAATCATTTAATAAACAAAGATACCAATGTAAACCAAACTAACCAATGGAATGATATTGATCCAAAATAAAACTATATAGTGACAGTAGTCATTATTGTTTTGTTTCCCAGACCCCTGTTAGAAAACACACACCTAGATTCAACCTGTACACACACTTTTGTCCACGTGTGCAGGTTTGTCCTTGCATGATCCAGATGTGTCTGAATTACCTTTAAACAGTCTCAGTGTGTCGCTGGTGTAACTGCGCAGCTCTAGGAAGTGTTACCCCATGGCTATACACTCCCACGCCTCCATTTGGTCCAATCATGACAGCAGTATCTCAGGTCTGATTGGGCGGTTGCTGTGAGGAGTTCCTGACCTTTCAGATTGAGCCCATGTGGCCCGATTCGGTCGACTGGTTTACATTCTGTCAAACACGAGTCTGTGAGGCACTGAAAACTGCATTCCTTCCAGAAAATGTCAAACAGCAGTGGCAGGTCTTTGCTGGTGCTGTACTGCCATATTATTTCGGAAGAATCTTGGCAGAGGTTGACACATGTCCTTCGCTTGACCAGAAGAGCCCTGATTTGCATTCAGAGTGCTTGTTCAAATAAACAACTCTCGCCACGGTTCATGAAGACCAGACATTTTCAGGAAGTTAGAGAACAAAGTACTGAGTTGTTGCATTAAAAATAAGTCGGCCCCCCGAAGTCGACGTGGATCATGTATCTGCGAAACCCTGCGATGTGTCATTGGGGGAGGTATAGGACACTCCAATTCCAGCCAAAGCACCAATTAGTCAGTTAATTTGTCTTGTATTAATACTTTATTTGTGATTCATGGAGCTGACTACAGGCTTGACGCTTGCATTTTACTACTTTTGATTTGTGGAGATGAGAGCTGTGCTCAGACCCCGGTCTGCAGAATGAGCAGAAATTACATTAAGACCGAAAAAAAAGCAGCATTATTTAGATGGTCTTCGCATATCATTTGGTGTGAGCTTTGATGTAAACTGCCCGATGAAGGCAACATCTATGTAGTGCATATGTTTACATGTGGAATGAACAGCATTACAGCGACAAACTGACTTCAGTACATTCAAGCAAACAAAGGCTTTGAAATGTACTCAGTCTACACACATGTCCACACGTGACATTGCTCCAGGCTGTTTGTGTGGACAACAAACTGATAATCATGTCATAATAATGTAATCAATGAAACCTGACTTTAAAATTCAACAAGAAAATAATGAATGTTGACTTCAACAATGCTGACATGTTTTACTCCAGCCTGTGTTTACGGCCAGTTTCTTTTCAGATGGATTCAGTATCATCATCTGACCCTGCTCTTAGGTTTTAGGAGGAAAGAACAGGAACAACATCCACGCACGTGTGCTGTCCTTGCGTGAGACTGTCAGATGCTGAAGTGCAGTGTAAACAGTGTCCTGAGAGGTCAGAGTAACCTTGACTTTTGACAAACCATTACACAGTCAGAGTCTGAGTGAACCTTTCTTCGAAATTGGATCAAATTCCCTCCAGGCATTCTTCAGAATGGACAGACATGAGGTTGGCGTGACCTTGACCTTTGACCGAAAAAGCTTTTACTTTTCTCTTTTGACTTTTCTCCCCCTTGAACTGCTACCTTATCGTGGTGGGGCAGTTTGAGTACCCGGATGATCCCAGGAGCTATGTTGTCGGGGGGTTCGTGCCCCCCAGTAGGGTCACCCAAGGCAAACAGGTTCTGGGTGATGGGTCAGACAGAAGGCAGTTCAGAAGCCCCTGTGGATAAAAAACTAATGAGGACAGAGATTTCTCCCGGCAACGCGGAGCCAGGGCTCCACCCTGGAGCCAGGCCTGGGGTCAGGGCTCCAGAACGAGAGCCTGGTGGCTGGCTCTTTGTCTGCGGGGCCCAGCCCGAAGGGATGACGCGGGCCCCTCTTCCTCCTCCTCCTGTGGGCCCACCAAACACAGAGGCCACCGTACGGGCAGGGTGCATTGTTGATTGGGCAGTAGTCAATGGCAGGAGCCTCGGCAGCCTGATCCCCGGACACGGACTCTGGTTTTTGGAACATGGAATGTCACCTCGCTGGGGGGCAAGGAGCCTAAGCTTGTGAACGAGAGGGCCGTGTCCCTTCGCCTTCGGGTGGGGGACAGGGTTGTGTCCATTGTGGCAGCCTATAGGGCGAACAGTGGTGCAGGGTACCTGACCTTCTTGGAGTCTCTGGGAGGGGCGCTGGACCTCGCCCTGACTGGGGACTCCATTGTTCTGCTGGGGGACTTCAATGCCCATGTGGGTGACGACAGTACAGAGACCTGGAGGGGGGTGATCGGGAGGAATCGCCTCCCCGATCTGAACCCGAGTGGTGTGTCATTATTGGACTTCTGTGCTAGTTGCGGTTTGTCCATAATGAATACCATAAGGATCTCGTCTCTGCTTTTTGCAGATGATGTGGTCCTGTTGGCTCCATCAGATCTGGACCTTCAGCATGCACTCTGGTGGTTCGCAGCTGAGTGTGATGCTGCTGGGATGAAGATCAGCATCTCCAAATCCAAGGCCATGCTTCTCGACCGGAGAAAGGTGGTGTGCCCTCTCCAAGTCGGAGGGGAGTCCTTGCCCCAGGTGGAGGAGTATAAGTATCTCGGGGTCATGTTCACAAGTGGGTGGGAAATGGAGCGTGAGATCGACAGGCGGATCGGTGCAGCGTATGCAGTGATGAGGTCACTGTATCGGTCCGTCGTGGTGAAGAGGGAGTTGAGCCGAAAGGCGAGGCTCTCAATTTCGATCAATGTCGATCTACGTTCCTACCCTCACCTATTGTCATGAACTTTGGATCATGACCGAAAGGACTAGATTCTGGATACAAGCATCCGAAATGAGTTTCCTCCGCAGAGTGGCCACGCGCACCCTTAAAGATAGGGTGAGGAGCTCAGTTACCAGGGAGGAGCTCGGAGTAGAGCCGCTACTCCTCCACGTTCGTCTGGAACGCCTCCCAAGGAAGGCGGCCCCAGGGCAGACCCAGGCCATGCTGGAGAGACTATGTCTCTCGGCTGGCTTGGGAACGCCTCGTTCGAGCACAGGGAAAGAACTCTGGAAGAACTGGAGGAAGTGTCTGGGGAGAGGGAGGTCTGGGCCTCCCTGCTTAGACTGCTGCCCCCCGCGACCCCGCCCCGGATAAGTGGTTGAGGATGGATGGATGGATGGTTTTACTTTTCATCCAAGACAATGTTACTGCCTGGAACATATTTGTAAAACAATGAAGACCGACCATTGTATAAACCAACCATCCAAACAACCATCCGACTCCCAATTTACCAGCCAATCATCCAACCAAGCAGCCAGCAAACAAACCAACCAACAAACTAACCAATGATCAAACAGCTACCCAAACCAACCATCCAACCAGTCAGACAACAAACCAACCAGTCAGGCAGCCAGCCAACGAAGTCATCAGCTAACTAATCAGCCAGTTGACGAAAACAACGACCGGTCAGATGACCAATCAAATCACTGCTGACCCAACTGATGAATCAACCAATCCATCTATAAACAAACCAAAGAAACAACTGACAAAAAAGCCAACAAAGCCATGAACCAACCAAAGGGACCAAAACTGGATTTACAAAGTTTCTGCCTGACACTGATGATATTTCAGTGTCAGCTCAAGACAAGTCTACAGAGTTATTCTTCAGTCTTTAGAGAGGGATAGTTTAGCCTACAGCAACGGGACACTTTACCGACTGTCAGTATCTGAAATTGAGGGCTAGTGTCAAAGGGGAAAACTGACTAATGGTGGGAAAACAGCTTGATAAATAAATAAATAAAAAGTACTTTCACTTCTTCTCAGAGTTTGAAGTTCTTTCCTTCATTGATTGATTCATTGCTTTCAGTTTGATGAAGAGTCACTCTGTTTAGAATAAAGTGAAATTAATCAATTTTGGACGTGCATAATGTCCCATCAATGTCAAATTAATTAACCACAAGCCTTTTCCTTCAACAGACTCTTGTTATTGTAAGAGCCTTGTTAAAGCCGCCTTTGGTCAAAGTTGAATCAGAAACTGCGCGCCACTGTGCGATTTAATGTGCTTCACTTGTGCGTGTGTTGAATACGCACCGTACGGTACAAGTGATTACAACAAGGGAAACCTTAGTCTCCACATGACCCATGTAGTTTCCTTCCAAACACCGTTCGCGCTCCATTGTTGACACTCCAGTCTGTCAGCTGAGAACCGCAGGCACCCTTGAACGCACCGCTACATCTCCAAACCTAATCGAGCCCAAGTGCTTTGTACGACGGATTAAAGCACCGGGGATGGAATTCCAAAACCCTGCATGAGGATGCTTTTTACATCTCCCATTGGCCACCGTCCAGAAAACAATGAGACCCATTAATTAAGGAGTATAATTAGGGTACTTGGTGCTAAGTGACATTTCCCATCTCTACCTGCGGAGCAAGGGTCTGGGCGCCGCTGATCCCCCTCCTGCTGCCATTAATGTCAGCATTAATAACTCGACGTGATGTCATCTCCTTAGCGTTTGTCCAGCAGGAGGTGTTGAGAAACCGCCTGTGCCCATTGTTATGGCAATTAATCTGCCCCGAGGTGTAGATTTGGGGGGGATTTGCGACGACATGTCAGTCGTACAAGGCCATTATTATACAATTTGTACCAGATTCAGGCCTTGTTTTTTTTCTTCCTCTGTTTAATGAGTAAAAACAACCACTGAGTTCCAAACAACGTGGTGATATGTGATTTTAAAGTAGATTTA
The DNA here is from genome assembly GCA_029814585.1 of Gymnapogon annona. Lineage (NCBI taxonomy): Eukaryota > Metazoa > Chordata > Actinopteri > Kurtiformes > Apogonidae > Gymnapogon > Gymnapogon annona. Next base: position 8,300 of record JAPTHA010166340.1, on the reverse strand, counting down.
CTTCCTGTTTCAAAATAAGAGCCCTGCACGTTAGTAGGAGCCATTCAGGTCATTGAAAGCAGCAGACACACACCTGCAGTGACCGAAATCAGACAGTTCAGATAAGTGAACTAACACGACAACCCTATGAAAACAAAACATCCATGTTGAATGAAAATCAACATAATACATAAGTGGAAGTGCACGTAACAGGAACCAGACGGTTTTACAATTCTAATAATTTTTCTTCATATTTTAATGTGATGAAACAACTACAAACCTGCACTACATTCCATTATCTGGAGTACGAATTTGTTTTCTGATTTTATTAGTCAATATCTTTACTATACATTATAAATTAGTTCCTAAATCAAATTAGTTGCCGTGACGATTAATCTGCCCGAGCCTGGGAGCCGGCCAGGGGCAGGACCAAGCGCGGTGATGATTGGCTTTGTAGTGGTGGGGTGAGGGTGGGGCTGGTCAAGGGCAGTGTTGTTTGGCATGCATGTTTGTCCGGTGGCGGGTTCGCGGGTTGGCGCAGGCGTTTCCCACCTCTGAATGCGTCCCACATCTCCATCGACACACACACACACACACACACACACATACGGCTCTGTCTGTTTGTGTTTGTATTTACTTTGGCTATGTTATCTTGTCTGCAGGATAAACCAAATGTGTTTCTCTTGTAAACACCATTTGGGCTTTTCTTATTACAGATGTGCATCAGTTGACTCAGGGCTGTTAGATGTGCATCAAATGTCTGGTGGCCAACCCCCCCCCCCACACACACACGCACACACACACACCGGAAAAGAACAAGATTCGGATCAACGGCTTAATGATCTGTGGATCTGCTTCCATTCTGTCTGAGTGTGTGCCAATATGGTACACGTCAGAAGCAATGTACACATATTAATTAATAAGCTTGATCTGTGAACCTGTTTTAACGTGCATTAAAGGTTTCATTTGTTTGGAGTCTGTGGCAGTAACTGTGTTTCCTCCTGTTGCACATACGTACACAATGGAGAGGCAGAACCACCTGTATCTAACGTTACGTTAATATTAAGGTTCAGTCACGTCATTATCCCTGCAGAGAAATTCAGATTCTGCACTTCACCCATAACACACACCCAGCATTAGCACTTTAAACCTAATGGTAGCTAGTATTAGCACATATCAACATAACAATTAATTCTAAATATAGCATTAATGTCGACACAAACTTTGTGTTATTTAATTTGGGATTTTTTAAATACAATATTACAGTTAGGTATACATCACAATACAGCTGTACCAAGCCACAAATGGCAGGGTCAGAGACAGCAGATAAAAACAAACCAAAAGACACACAACACAAAATGCACCAAAAAAAAAAAGAAAAAAAGACAGGTATGGACAAAAATGTACATAAATAAGTGAACAAACACAAACTTTGATGTCAAGTGTAGATATTAAACCTTTAAACTACTGTTGATTTAAAGATAATCCATTCAATTCTTGAAATAAATGTCATTCTAGTGTTGTTTTTGTAACATTTGAAAATACAGTAATAACAATAATATTTGTAATATTACTAACATCATGGAAAGAAATATCTATTAGTAATGTAGTATTAGCAACATCGCAGGACTTGGTAGTTTATAGTTTGTTTTTGTTTTCCTGCCTTATACAACGTTCCGTCTGTTATTTCCCGAAGGAAATAAAAAATACCAAGTAAAAACAGTTCATTACATCGCCTTTTCTCTTGGCGTGAATGTACACTGTTCACTTCGACGCTCAAATCTTATGAGTCACATATGTGTTTTTTTGTTTTTTCTCCAAGAAGATCCCAAGTCAGAAAGAAACCTCACGGGTTGTTTCTGCTCAGACTTCAGCCCCTTGTGAGTCACACATTTAGACCGTTTTCTCCACATGCATCCCTACTTTTGCTCTTATGTTCCAACACTTCGCCGGTTCCAGTTTAGTTTGTATAAATACAGTGGGTTCATGTCGACGGAAACAGTTCAGTAGAAAAACATCACAACTATTACTGTAAGAAAGTCTTCATCGCTGTCGGCACACTGAAGTCATAAAAGAACTTCATAGGGTTTTTTTTTTTTTTCTTTCCCTAAAATGGCCCAGAGTAAATATGCACAGACACATAGAAAGTCATATACATACTTACAGAATATTAATATGAAACTACGGAGCAAAAAAAAAAAAAAAATCCATATCTCAAATATGACTCCAAGCAAAACTGAGTTGTTTGAAGATCAGAGGAAAGAGCTGCCTTAAGAGCAATAAAAGGAGGTGAAAAGATCTAAATAAACCCACAGATCAGACAGTTGTTTATCGCTAGTTTCATCCCAGTTGCTGCAGTGCATGGTAACTCACTATGAAAAAGTGGGGATAACGGAAATAAAGGCCTGACTCCAGTTACATCCTCCTTCAAATAAAGGCTGGGCACCGTCTGCGACTAATGAACATAAAGACCTGAGGAAATGATGTTCATATTGATGAAAAAGACAGGGAAATGTTACATTAAATGATATGTTGTTGCTGCAATGTGAAGTAAAAGAAAACTGATTGTGGATTGAAGACCCACAATCACAGACAAATAATAAATGTAAAGACCTTTACTTTTATTAGAAGTAACAGAAATGTGATGAGCTACACACAGTGTACTGTAACTGGCAGCACATTATGTAACAGGAATTGGACTTTTTCACTGTATCATTCTCATTATTTTAGTCTTAGTTCATGATCAATAAGTTCATGAAAGATACATTGTTTATATATTTCTATATTATATTGAGTGATCTGATTATCTTTCACTAATTAGCATTTCCAGCATAAACTATCTGCAAAACGTTGTATAAAAACATAGTATAGAACTGAAAAGGTTGTAGAATTCCTGCCTCTACATAAACACCATCTGATGTAGAAAATACTCAAACTGATGCATCTATAGCAGAAGTGAGTATGTGATAGAAATGTCTCCAGGTAGAAAGGCCTTTGTAGGCATTTAAATGTGGAAATATTCAACACCAATTTCCCCGAGGAACCTTCGAGGGATTAATAAACTTTCTTTCTATCTATCTATCTATCTATCTATGTATTGGGTTTTATCATTCCCTTGGCTGATTATTGGCTGATTTTCACCGTACAAAATAAGCCAATCATCATATGTAATAAAGTAGAATGACTTGAAATGTCCTGGTTCCGTGGTGTGACGAGGCCACGTCCTCACTTATGTTCGCTGATTGATTCATTCACTCTCCTGACCCCCATTGTACCTGTGCCTCTGAATGGAGACTGATATTAATAAGGCTTCGCTGCAGAAGGACATAGTATCCCCACCAAGCACGGCCTTCTTAAACACCAGAGCCATGTCTCAATTGGGTCACGCACATTACCTGTCAAGAAACTCAACTTCTGCTTTGGCCACGAAGAAAATAAAACCCTAGTCTTGTGGTGTTAATCTGTGGCAGTGCATCCAGGTTATACAGGGAACAGTGGCTCATGATGAAAGGACGGAAAGAAAGGAAAAAAAGGGGCTATAACTGAATGAGAAAATAACATTCATATTCATTAAAAAAGACATGGAAATGGGACATTAACTTAATACTGTATCCAAAATGTGAAGTCAAAGTGACCTGATGATGGATTTAGGACCCATATAAATCATACACTGATGAAAGACCTTTTCCTTTATAATCTTAAATGAATGAATATGATGCCAACATCCAACTTATTGCAATAAATTTGAAACAAATGTTAAAAAATCTATTCAATTTAAGGTCCCATTGTAAATTTTAAACCTGCTATTTTTCCCCAAAGTCAAAATTACTCAATAATCACTGATATAATAACTAAGTGGCATTTATGCCATGAAAATGACTACAACATCCAATAATTGCAGTCATCTCTAATGTTAATTCGAAATATAGGCAAAGTAACTATTAACAAACAGTACAATGTAATATCATTCGTGTAGATAAAACCCACCTTATTGTTAATAAATCGTTATATGGAAACAGAAACAGATTTTAGAAAAAAATACAAAAAAAAAAAAAATCCGCCACACAAATATGTACCTGAGCGATTTGTACCAGATATAGGCATTTACTTCCAAACTTCCTTTGTCTAATGAGTATTGACAATTCTGTACAAAACAGAATATGTTAGAATATGCACCTGTTTGTGACTGTAAAGTACCAAAAGACTTACTTCCCGTTTCAAAATAAGAGCCCTGCACTCTGTACATTAGTAGAAGCCATCCATCGCCTTGAAGACTCACTCGTGAAATCAGACAGTGAAGTAACATAACACAACTGTGGACATAACACACACGTCGAATCACAGAATGTGTGTCACTGTCACTGTAACACTTGAAACCACGTTACAACTGTCCGCGCTGAATACATTTACTTTTGTCCATTATGTGCAACCCCTGAATGGGGGGTGGAGGGGTGGGGGTTCATTTTATTTGATTTTTTTTCCCCTTTGTTTTTCCCTAGATCAGACTTCATGGGTTGTGAAAACACATTTGCTGCAGTGGAACATTTTCTCTGCAATTTGACTAAAACAGAATTAACTGCTGTAACTCTGGGACACATTAAGGCGTTCTAGTTTTTTCCGTCCGTGCACTTATTGGGCCACGCTTGTTCCCAGGGATCTTTACTGTACCTTTAATAGCTGATATAAATACACACCAACGTGTTATGATACGAGTGAGGCCTATTTATGCGCCAGGGCTGTTTCTTGTGTGTGTGTGTGTGTGTGTGTGTTTTCGTGAAAACAAAGAATGTGAGTGTGTGCATGTGTGTGTGTCCGTCCTAAAGGAAAATCCGTGCAGGAGAAGGTGATGAGCTGCTTCGCACGTTTGGCTCTGCTGGTAAGGAATTGATCGGGTGCATGCATTAGCAGATTGCCTATTGATGAGGGCGTGTTGGTGTGTGTGTGTGTGTGTGTGTGTGTGTGTGTGTGTATGTGGGGGGGTTATAAAGCTCTGATTGATGGCAGCAATCTAGTGAGATAAATAAATGAGTGCGCAGCCGCCCTGGTGGGTGATGGCAGTAAAGCTGTGATTTGTTCGCTCATCTGCAACTGCAAATGTCACTGTGAGTACGGCCTCATCACGGTGGAGGGGTGGGAGGTAGGGGTGGGGTTACGGTGGAGTCAGGTGTCATGAATGCCCAAAGAACAACAAGCAACAGGCTCCTAAATGCTCCCCATCCTCCACACCCCCCAACAGACCACCTTTAACCCTTTACAGGACAACAGTCTTTTTCATGTGTGTGTTGGGACTGAAAAGCACCTACAGTGAAGATTTCAATTCATACGTTGTATATGTCAGTGTGTGATTTACATAAGGATAAAGCCGGTTCAGAAAATGAATGAATAAATGTACAAACCCTCAGCAAAAATAGATAGACTGTAGATCATAAATATTAAGTATAATAATAATAATAATAATAATCGGAAACATCAGTGTTAATTGATTAGAAGTAAAAAGGTCTCCAAGCATATTTTCTTTGCAGTTACAACATTTTTCACCTTATAATTATTTTTTTGATAGTTTATTTTATTTCTCCCTTATGATACATAAGGCGCATTCCCTTCGCAACAACCTGACCCATGTTCATATAAATATCAGTGTAATTGGACCAACATTCTGTCTGTTCTTAAGTCTATTTTTGATCACACTAGGAACCAGAACTGATCATTTATATCCATTCTGCAATTTGCAGAACTGGACACTTCCACCTTAACCTGCACAGCACTTTACCTCTCTGGTCACTTTATCATATGAGCATAATACCTACCTCTTTGGCACACAATATTACTCATTCTGTGTGTTTTTATATTTTCATACTTTAATCCTTTCATTTTCTTTTTTGTCTGCACAACGGGAGATTCCACTCAATCTCATTGTGTCTTTTGTTACAATGACAATAAAGGCCATTCTGATTCTGATTATAATGAACATGTGGAAATGATCGACTGAGACACTACATCAGTGGTGTCAAACATGTGGCCCGCAAGGGTTCCGATCTGGCCCCTGAGCTAAATTTGTGAGATGCAAGATTATTTTAAAGGTACATATGAAAATAGGTATAATATTGTTAAAATGACTTATTTTTCTTCAAAGTTTGGAGGTTGTTAATGCTATTCATTGTTTTCAAGGACAGTTTGTAGATGTAGACATTTGTCATATGAGCAAAGTTGATATGTAATTGTTATTGTTTTACTGGCCTGCCCTCTTCTATTGTCTCTGTTGAACTGTTCTGGTCCAGTTGAGGTTATCTCAGATTGAATGTGGAACCTCCGTCAAATAAGTCTGACAGCTCTTATATAGGGGGTGTTTAGATGATGCAATGTCATGGGTCATTTAAATGTTTATGCTCTTATGGCAAAGTAGTTCTAAAACAGGTCTGGAGCCCGTTCTTGAAAAATGCTGCACTTTGGACTTTCCATCTAATCTCCGAGTTTATACTCTTTGCTACTGTCAAACAATGTATGTCGATTGGAAATGAAAGATAAGTGTTGATTTCATGCAGAGTTTGGGATTTTCTTTAGGTTTGTGAAAGGTTTAGATGGATGTTTGAAGAGTCTGGAGGTCCTTCTGCTGGAAAATCTTATGGTTTTGAATCAGGAATTGGATAGTTTGAGACCTGTTTTGATTATTCTGACATTCCATACATGTCCAGACCTGTTTCAGTGCCAGTCCAGTCCATGAGCCAGGTCAGTTCTGGGACAGAACTACATATGAGAGCATCATAAGTTGATTCAGTCAATAAACTGATTCACTACATGTGAACCATGCATGAAAAACATGAAAGTGTGTTGTGTTGAAGTGAATATATAAAGGTGTACATTGACGTGTATGTGTCTGTGTGTGTGTCAGGTTGGCAACACGACCCTGATGCTGTTCCACATATTAAAAAGGACTATTCACTGGAACATGGACTGAACAGAAATGTTCACACGTGAAATTTCCAGTTAACAAATGAAAACAAAACAAAACAGTTTATTTTAAAATCTCGCATGATAATACGAAGCAGGATTAACCTTTCGATGTTCGTGTTATGTAAGTAGGTCAAAATGACTCACCTTAGAAAATGTTATTTTTATGCCACGTCATGTTCAAAATGTGATATATATATATTGATTTAAATTTCAAAAGAATGTCATGTTTGAAATATGAACGAGTGAATGTTTCATAAATCCAAGGCTGAGGTTGATGTCTTTTTGAGAAATACTTTGAATACCCCCCCATCTGATGTACTGCAGTGGATCAAACCCCCCCCATCTGATTTGACCCAGTGGATCATATCAGTGGATCACACACACACACACACACACACTTCTCCCTGATGGACTCCTCTATCTGAGTCACTCCACAGATGCCCTCCAATCCCATCCTTAACACTTAACTCATTTACTGGGAGTGGGGGGGGGGTGAGGAGAGGCAGTCCTGTGTGATAGCAAGGCTCCTCTGACCTCCATTCTCCATCCTCCCAACCCAACGTACCCCCCCCAACCTCTGACCTGTAGCCCCTTCGGCAGCGCTAAGGGAATCTAATCACTGCTTTTCTGATCTCAGACCCTGATACCAACTTCCTCCTGCAACCAGAATAAAAGCAATATGATTGTATCCACCATCGCTGTGACGTGAATCCCAACCACCTGGTGGACCAGTACATCACTTATCTGCTTGGAAGGACCTCTACGTCCTTGGTGGGTTGCACCCATCACCAATTTTCCTTCTTGGGTTTGATGTGGAGGTTCGGTGATGGGTCAGCTGGGGTTAAGTGATGGTTAAATAACTCTGTCTCCTCCAAAAGGAAGAGCCTTAAGAACTCTGGCATCAACACAAATCATCTCAACCTAAGTGTTATTTGAAGACAACCAATTATGTCCTGTTCCGAATCTGTCGCAGCCCCATCTTAATAGTCACACTAACTCAATGTCTGACTAGCGTATGTGACAATTTAGGACTTTTTGCAAATGTACAAGAGTAGAAAATGGACAGAGGATGAGGAAAGGTGAAGAATTCCATGGCAAGTTATCATTGCTTCCAAAATGCTTCAAGAGGTGACTGTTACTGTCAAATGGATAAGTAAAATGAACAAAAGAATCAACTAAATGTATAAAAAAGAAATATATATATGTACATACATGACCAAATATAAAAATATCTATCTATCTATCTATAGTTATGAAAGAAAACCATTGATCCGTTCTGTTGCTTTGCAATCAGAGACGTCATGTCTTTCTTTATTCACCACATAGTTTTATACATGCAGATCATGTGGGTCATATGAACATATGAATTT
>JAPTHA010166317.1:0-17488 GCA_029814585.1 Gymnapogon annona | reverse complement strand
GAAAATATAAATAGAAAATATAAATAGAAAATAATATAATATAATAATATATAATAATATAATAATAATAATAATATAAAAATATAAATATAAATATGCTTAAACACACACTGGGAGGGTAGACAAAATAAAACAGGACATGACCAGAAGACAAAATAAAACAGGACATGACCAGAAAAAACATCTGGGAGAAGACATGACAGGTTCAGTTTTTGGATGTGGTGTGTTTTGGTTTTCATGAATTCTTCTTCATATGTGTGTTTCAGTTGTTCGCTTACTTGTATTTGTATTTGCATTTCATATCTTAATGTGAACCAGTCCTTGAGATGTTCGTATTCCCCTGCGATTTCTGAATTGGTTGTATTCAGTTTTTCCGATGTCACTTGGATTCTCTCTCTGACTAGCGCTTTCTTTGTTCTATTGATTAAGTTTTGCACATTTTTGGTTTGGATGGGGTTTTCAATGTTCAAGCTAGCTGCTATAATGTCTTTGTCTTTCCACCTCAGACTGAAAATCACCTGGTTTTTTTTGGCAAGCTCTTCTTTGCTCCAGTTGTTCCAAATGTCAGTAAAGTTTGACACAAGCGTCGCTAAACTTCTTCTCAATGATACAGTTCATTCTGTTATGTCTCGTGTTTGAGTTCCAGTGTTGTCTGGTGTGTGTTCCTAGTGTGTCCCCAGCTCCACCTCCAGGTTCCTGTCACACCGACATCTTGTTACCATCATCCCTGATGTATGACACCTGCGTGATTTCTGTCTGTATATATCGTCCTGTGTCTCCCGTTGTTCTTCGTCAGACTAACAGATGTCCAGCCCTTGTCAGTGCTTTGTCTTGTCTGTCTTGCCGTGTCCTGCCTCAGAGTGAGTAGAGGCGTTTTAGTTAAGTTAGTCTTGTATAACCTTGTTCCTCTCTTGAGAGTGATTTTGTGTTTGTATTTAGGATCGACCTAATTTATTAGATTAGTTAGATTAGTGATTTTGAGTTTTGAGCTGTCATTGTGTTTGTAGAGTTACATCCTCTTTGAAAGAGTGATTTTGAGTTTACTTTGGGTTTTTTTTTATGTCCCGTAGTGGGTCACTTTTGGTTTATAGTAAACCGTTAATCCTGTGATATTGTGTGGTGCTTTTTGTTACAACCAAAAATAGGAAGTATTATTATTGATAACTGTGTATGTGCTTATTCATAAATTAATAAAGATAAAATATACATTTAATATAGATCCACCTGCGTCTGGGTCCTCATTCTGACCAGCTTAACACATTCTTACTATACTTTATAAGTAGTAGTCACTGGGTTGTTTCTGTTACCTTGTTTTTCCTCAGCTAAGAGTTTCAGCTGTTTCTGCTGACTTCTTCAGAGCATAGTGGTGTGGTGTTTCCGAAAGAATTCTAATATCACATGATGTCATCTCTCTATTCACAAAAACCCCCATAGACATCACACTACACATCGTACAGGAAAGCCTCAAAAAGGACAAAACGTTGAAAAAACGAATAAAACTGACAATAGATGATATTATCAACTTGCTCCGCTTTGTAACCAAATCCACATTTTTTCAGTTTAGAAGACAAATTTACCGAAAGATGGAAGGTTTTGCCATGGGAGATCCACTATCAGCAATCATGAGCAATTTCTTTATGGAGGACTTGGAACATAAAGCCATTAACACAGCGCCTGCACATTGTAGACCCACAATGTGGAGAACATGTAGATGTAGATGACATCTTGGAAATAATAAAAACCAGACAGGCACAACAACACACTGACCATGTTAAACAGCATAGACGACACTGGCATTTTATGCTGTTTAACTTTATGTTCGTGTGTGAACGAACAGAAAGTAAACCTGACCATTGCGTTCTTGGACATGAACATACATCACAGACAAGAGGGTAGTATAAAGATCGCGGTATACAGGAAACCAACACACACACACCAGTACCTCCTCTCAACCTCAGGACACCCCACAGCACATAAACTCCCAGTTGTCAAAACACTACATGAATGGGTCATGGGAGACACAGACAGACAACAAGAGGAAACACACATCAAAAACGCACTCACAGAATGCCAGTACCCGATATGGGCCATTTAGTTTTGGTTTTACAAACCAAAACTAAAGAAAGGAAAAAGCAGGAACACAACAAGAATACATACATGTCCATACATGAACTGAACAAATACATCTGGGGGATAATGGAGGACGTACAGCGGGCTTTAAGGGAACATAACATCAACACAGCAAGAAAACCTCACTTAACACTCAAAAAACTACTGGTGCACCCAAAAGACATGATCCCAAAAGACAGAAAAAGTCTTATATATAAGATCCCATGTAAGTCCTGCAAAAAGTCATACACAGAAGAAGCTGGGAGGACATTCAGCACAAGGAAGACAGAACATCAAACAAAGTGTGAGAAGGAGACAACAACCAGGCTCACCTGAACACAAAGGATAATGGCACACCAAGACAACAGAAAGTCTGCTATAATGGACCACAGCAAGAGAGAAAATCACATCATGGACTTGGGACAAAGCAAACATTCTAATAGAGACCAGTAAATTCAAGTGCTGGATCAAGGAGGCCATGGAAATTAGAAAGTGTGAGCAACACAGCATCAGCTGGGATGAGGGGGGCCTACAGCCTGTCTCGCACTTGGGAGGCCATCCTCAGAGGGGCACTGACCGGCAGAGGCCGGTCCTGACAGATTTTGACAGATCTGTCAAGACATGACATAAAATACACAGAAACACTATGCTTTGAAGAAGGCAGCAGAAGAAGTCGAAACTGTCAGCTGAGGAAAAAGAAGGTAACATCAACACTGTACTCACCATGAAAATAGAAAGAACTCAGTTACTACAAGTTACAAAGTACACCAAGAATAAACTGTATCGGATAAACAGAAAATGTTATAATATACAGTAAACAGAAGGTGTTACAATATAAAGTAATTGCAAGATGTTATAATATACAGTACATAAAAGATGGTATAATATAAACACATGTATGTCAAGCTAGTTTTATTTACTTCCTGTGTCTTCCCTAGTGTGGTCTCTAGCTTTTCCTCCAGATTCCCTCACAGCCGTGTCTCGTCTGTCATCACTCCCCAATGTGCCCAGCTGTCCTGATTTCCCCTTGTTTATAAGTGGCGTGCTTTCCTTTTGTTTTCGTCAGTTCGTCGCATGTCTGTCCTCAGTCACAGCCTCGTTCTTGCCTTGCTCTTGTCGTGCCTTGCCTTAGTAAGTATTGTTTAGTGTAGTGTTGTATTGTATTCTTAGTCTTGTTCCTGTTTTTGTCAAAATTGATAGTAACTCTTAGGAGCGATTTTGGTTTGTATTTTTGTCTTCTGTTCTAATACTGATTGGTGTGTTTTCCTCATATTGAGTGATTTTGATTTGTAGTTTGATCATTCTGATTTTCCCGTTGTTGGTTCTTTTTGTTCAAAGTAAAATTATTCCCATGTTTTTGATTAGCTTTTCGTTAGTGATTAAAGTAATTAAACATTGAATTGTTATTCTGTACCTATAGAATGTTTACCTGTGAACACTAAATAAAATAAATCTCTTATTCTGAAAATAAGACTTGGAGCTGGAATGTGCACCTGCTACTCTGGACCCAGGCAGAGAGACAACTGGGGGCAACGAAGCGGGCAGAATCCTGGAGCACTAACTGATACAACTTCAAACCATTAACTCACCTTCGAACATCAGTTCGATCGAAGGCGGTTTTCGATTCCAGATGGACAACTGACACGTGGATTATTCCCATTTGTGTGGATGGTTGTGGGCATCCCCCATGTGCGTCACTGAAGACTGTAAATCAGCCCATACTCTTCATCCCGTAAGATTAATAGTACCGTTATGTAATATTTTAAGTTCATAGTTCATTCGTAGTTAAGGGGCATTATTATAGTTCATTCCTGTAAATTAACTATAAAATAGTTAATAAACTATCCCAGGCTGAAGGGCAGCCTGGGATAGGCTGAAGGGCAGTCCAGTGACCCCCGCGACCCTGCAAAGGATAAAGCGGGTTTGGAAGATGAATGAATGTCACGCTCGTGTTAAGAGTTATGGAGTGACCATTACTCTGTGCTAGCTGTGTTATTACGGTGATGATGATGAGTCCTTAAGGTTTTTTCCACAGGAATTTAAGGTTTTTTGGCAGGAATTTTTTCGTCAAATGCCCTTTCTGACATCCTTGTATTTATCTGTGCTTGGGACCGGCACAAGGAGACAACACACCCCCTTGTGGCTACCATAGGCAGCAGCGTGAAGGGTCTTCCCCAAGGGCCCACACTGGACGCTCATCCCGGGGCTCGAACCCAGGTCCCCTATGCACCAGCACGGTGCCTTACCAACTGAGCTATCCAGCTGCGTAGCTGTGTAACTGTTAAGGAACGCTCATCACAGAAACCAAGATGCGGATTGATTAAATATTCAAAATAAGACTTATTGTTGAGTTCACAAGGATAGTTCAGTTGGTAAGGCACCGGGCTGGTGCATAGAAGATACCGGGTTCGATCCCCGGTAAGAGCATCCAGTGGGTTATGTCAGGAAGGGCATCCGGCGTAAAAACTCCTGCCAAATCAAATTGTGAATTGGATTTGCTGTGGCGACCCCGGAAGGGAAAAAAGCTGAAAGAAAACAATCGAACATTCAAACATTAACGTTATCAGATTCTCTTATCTGTCGGAAATATATTAACAAAAGGTCCTGGCAAAAAACTCTGGAATACTCTTAATTAATTATAACAAAAGGCATAAATCAAAATCACTCTTACAAGGAAAAAACTATAGAAACTATAGTTTCTATAGCGTCTAAAAAACGCTTCACAGAGGTAAACCAATCAATTTTAGGTGTTCAAAACGAGATTCAAAAGGTCTAAGGCTATACAATATTTCTAATCTATTACTTACACACATCAAGGTTGACAGGACTAAGGCAGGACGTGGATGAACACAGAGGTGGACATAAATCTGACAACGAAAGAACTGAAAGAATGGGGTTTAAATAGACCAGACGACAGGTGCCACACATTGGGAATGATTACGAATGGGAATCAGGTGTGGAGAACGATCAAGTAAGGATGGAGACACTAGGGCAGAGCACAGACTTCAGACGGGACGTTAAATAAAACAGGAAGAACACAGACACCACTTGACAGACATGAATCATAACAGTAACTACTGTGCTAATGCTAGACTGTTCATTGTAGGAACCACAGACACACAACACACGCCACTTGGACATATCTGTCCCGACGCCGAGATTCACCGACGGTTCCGCCATACCTTGCATCATTACATGAAGCAAGGTAAAGTGAATGTGGCAAATTCTGCACCATCCAGATCACTGAAGCTGTCTCCAGTAACGTCTGTCCATTGTAGACTGTTCCCGGTCTGATAACTCATTGTTGTGCACCTTTATCTCCTGGAAACTATTGGGACCATATAAGGCTATCAGTGGTCTTCATTCATTATTATCTTGTTTGATGTGAATGTTATATAATTGTGATATTGTACAGTTCATTCCATATGTCATACCTTATTAATTCATATAGTATATATGTTTCCATTCATGTTGCTGCATGTGATGTCGAATAGTGATCCATGAACCACACTGTTGATTTGATTAAGACCCTATGTTATGGGTACTCTTATTTTGGAGGACAGTTGAGTTCCGTTTCCGGGTGGTGTGTTTTATGAGAAGATAACTATGCTATGCTTGTTCCTGAGGTTGACTCCTCCCAGCTCTGCCCTGAGTTGAACTCCACCACCAGCAGCTCACTGATGATCAGGGAACTTTAAGAGGGACACAGTCCTTCACTTCTTCGTTGGAGCATTGTCATAGAACAGCACGGGTTCTCTCGACTGAGAAAAAGACTTTGTGGATTGGACTATGCCTTTGTGGAATTACGGTTTTGACTTTGATTAACTCTGTTTATCCCTCCTTCGTTTACGAGTGCTCTCCACAGCAGCCTCCCCCTTCCCCGACCAACATAACCAACCTGGCTTTTGGATTGTATTTTTGTTTATTTCATTTATAGAAGAGAAACGGACTCATCGTTTTGTCATGGTAGGATCGGAGAGACCGGACTCCAGGATTGGATTTGTTTTAGTTGTTTAAAGAGACATGGACTCAATTGTAATTTTCATAACTTGTAGTGTGATTATAAACTTCAGTCATTTTTTGACTTGCCTTTATTTAGAATTTTTTGGGACTCTTTAATTAGATAATTCTTTATTTTTGTATTTTGTGAATATATCTGAGTAAATAAACTCAGTTCTTCTTTTCCGTCTTACTCTCTACGTTTGGATCTGCCTTCGCACACACAACACTCTGACTTTTATTCCTCTCTTGGTCACCTGGACATTGAACTGAGTGTAGATAATCTCTAAGTCTGTAGTAATAAACAGTGCATGACAGTAACGTTCTTACACACACACATACATAAAGCAAAAATCAAACAAACGCAAAGACAGGTGCGCATATGGTAGAAGGACTGCAAACAACCAACAAACAAAAGTCAGTGGACGATGAATCAGACTGATGATGCATCACAATAATATTAAACGAGACAGAAAAAAAGGTAAATCACACTCTCTGAAATGCCAAAGCAAAAAAAGTGTACTGCATTGGAATAATGATGTATGTGGTTAGCTGAGGCCAGCATTGATATAAGTACATTCAGAGTATACATAGTATCTGTAGTATCTGTATAGTGCACATACAATATACATGTGTACATCAGAGTATATATAGTATCGAATCAATGAATGTGCATATATGCAAATTGGGCTCCTAATGCAGTACTCCATTTAAGATGATGAATGAGAATGGACACACAAACCCAGCACATAATATCAATGGGTGGAAGATGCCCAGTTATCAGTTGTACCATCATCATCAGTATTGTAATAATGACATTGAAGTGAAAGCATCACTGTCAATCAACTATCTTCACCATTTCAAAAGGTGCTTTGGTACCCGCTACTTTAGTAACTATGAACCCGCTGTGATAGTGATGGTACAACAGTAGCAATAAACCCAATGTGATCGTGATGTAACTGAACTAGCGGCTATTAGTTCAACTATTATTAACAACTACTACTAACAACTATTATTAGTGATATTATTGTAGTATCACTGTGACAGTGATGTTACTGTAGTAACAATGAACCCACCGTGACAGTGTTGTTATTGTATTAATAATGAACCCACTATGATAGTGACGTTACTGTCGTAATAATGAACCCACTGCAATAGTGACGTTACTATAGTAACTATGAACCCACTGAGATAGTGATGTTACTGTAATAACAGTGAAATGACGTGACCAGTGAAACCACAATGAAATGAGAGGAAACATGAGTGAAGGAGAAGGATAAAGGAGGAGCAGAGGGAGAGAGGAGGTTGTGGATTGCGTAAGAACACTCGGTTGAAACGCTTTAAATCTCATATTGATTCAAAGTCCTGAACATAACGTACACCAGAAGAGAAACAGTGAGCACAGTTACATATATACTGTATATACACCACTGTGGGAGTGTATGTGTGTGTGTCTGTGTGAGTGTGTGCGTGAGTATGTGCATGTGAAAAAAGGTCAAACAAATCCAAAAAAGTCTGCCAACATCGCCTGCCAACTCCACAAACACATGAACAACTGTACACAATAGAACACAACACAATACACCACAAGCACCAGAACACAACACAATTCACCAAAACACACCACAATGCTACACACTATAACACAACACTCCACAACTAAACAAGCCATAACACACCACGATGCAATGCAGCACAACACACTACATGACAACACACCAACCAGAACAAAACACATCACACGCAACACATCCCAGCACACTACAAGGCAACACAACACACCACCACACAACACTCCACGACTAAACATGCCACAACACATCACAAAGCACCACAGCACACCAGGACACAACACACCAAAACACACCAGGGGTCCGTTTCACAAAGCGGGTTTTGTTCAAACCCCGGGTTTGTTAACCCTAAGTTGAGGGAAACTCTGGGTTTTCCCCTTTCACAAAGCGAGTCAAGTTGAATGCTGGCTGTTACTACAGTAACTTACTCTTTGAACCAAACCTGCTCGCAACCAGGTTTTCTTGACATAAACCCTGA
Organism: Gymnapogon annona; assembly: GCA_029814585.1. Lineage (NCBI taxonomy): Eukaryota > Metazoa > Chordata > Actinopteri > Kurtiformes > Apogonidae > Gymnapogon > Gymnapogon annona. The sequence goes on along the minus strand of JAPTHA010166317.1, from coordinate 9,331 downwards.
GTCATTCCTTACATCGCCCACTCAAGCACCGTTTGAAGTGAATCTCCGACAAACGCGAACCCGGAAGATGAAGGAACTAAGTGAATACGCAGCGATTTTTGTTGAGAGAGGATTTACAGATGACGAAGAGGTGCGTTATCATTTCCTGATATTTATCTGTGTTTTTTAGCGGTATGAGCATGGCTTCTTCCTTCTCCATTTAAGAGACAAAGTCGCTTAAAGACACTTAAAACACATGCACGTCTGACTGTTGTCGTTGTTAATGTCTTTAATATTTTGCCATGTTCAGTTAAAATGTGTAATACGTCTAGTCGTTTTTCAACTTTTATACTTTATTCCCACATACGTGTAATATAGTTCAGCATTTCAATCTTACACGCTAAATTATATTTTAAAATAATGTTAGAGACATTCTGCTTAAAACTCATTCAGAACAGTGATTATATTCATTTAGTTATTTTTCGTAATGTGTGTAGAGGGAACTGTTACTGCTCCTGAACATGTGAAGAGTAGTGTTCATAGAACGTCCATCCACAGCATCAATGTCCATATCAGCACTAATAGGTTGAATATGTAAAGAACAGTAAATGTCACAATAAACAGCAGTTCATAATAATAATGCCATTCTGAGCTATAGAGCTCATTTACGATCACAGTGTTATAAATGTAGAAACCAAGTGCCCTGTGTATATAACCCCAACCTACTTACTATCCAATGTCTCTGTGTATGTCTCCACTCATAATAAACTGAAAGTTTTGTCTTTCTGATATAAATACTTACATGTATCCACTTCATTTACAGGAGACAGACATACTCATGACGGCCTACAAATGAAGGACCCTGAGACTGACCATCCTACTGACCTACAGATGAAGGACCCTGAGAATGACCATCCTACTGATCATGTGGATGTCCAGGATGGAAGGGCATCAGATTTAATTTGCAGGAATACTTTTTCAGATGAAGCCACTGTCACAATGATCATCTGTCAAATCAAGACAAAGAATTCACTCATTCTTTTTGTTTGTTTTCATTCTTTCATTCATCTCCCAAACCCGCTGAATCCTTTGCAGGGTCGCGGGGGTCACTGGAGCCTATCCCAGCTACTCAGGTCGAAGGCGGGGGGGGACCCTGGACAAGTCGCCAGTTCATCGCAGGGTCATCATTCACACACATTCATATAGGGATGGGCAAGTTGGGTGAAGTGTCTTGCCCAAGGATACAACAGCACATGATCAGGAAAGAGCGGGAATCAAACCACCAACCCTTCGGTTACAAGACGAGCTGCTCTACTCGGTTACAAGACGACCTGCTCTAGCACCCGAGCCACCCCACCTCATTTTGTTGTTGTTCTTTATACCTTCACTGTAAAAATACAACAGTTAGGACATATAATATTATTCAACTCTAACACCTATCGCATGTGGTTGAGTATCTAGATCACTGTACCTAATCTGCCCATACAAGTCTTTTCTATCTTTTTTTGGGAAATGTCTCCTATGCAGATCTTTAACTGATTGTTAGTCAAACATATAACATACAATATGTCAAATATGCAGTTGTACTTGAAGATTGAATCCGACATCTGCATTTGACCTGCTGTGCTGTGGAAGTTGACGGATCCTTCTCTTGTTGTTGTTCATCTGTTCTGTGTTAAAAAGATAATAATGAACAAGATATTTATACAATAATTTATTGTCATCACTTGTCACACTCTCATCAAAATCTGAATTCCATAAAATAATTTAATGCAAATGGGCATAGATTAACACTTAACTATACATCAAAAAATTTTCTGACTTATGTCGTCCTACTCTTCATCCTTCTGTGATAAAGGACAACAGTCAACTTCTGTATATCTTGAGTATATGTTCAACTATCATACAGATCTGAGTGTTGGGTTGATACTTATACAACAGAAGGCTTTTCTATGTCCTCTGTCCTCTGTTGACTAACTGAAACTGACATATTGATCTGCCAGGCAGGATATGAGGTGAGAGAACGGATATATGTTAAAACTGCACTTATTTGGGATTAAATACTCAGTGATTATGTACTGCTGTATATTAACCAGTGTCAAACTCCTGTTTGACACTGGTTAATATATTATTATTATATATTATATATATTATTAATATATTGTCCATCCATCCATCCTCAACCGCTTGTCCGGGGCCTGGTTGTGGGGGCAGCAGTCTAAGCAGGGAGGCCCAGACCTCCCTCTCCCCAGACACTTCCTGCAGTTCTTCCGGAGGGACCCCAAGGTGTTCCCAAGCCAGCCGAGAGACATAGTCTTTCCAGCGTGTCCTGGGTCTGCCCCGGGGCCACTTCCTGGAGGGACATGCCCAGAACACCTCCCTAGGGAGGCATCCGGGGGGCATCCGAAACAGATGCCCGAGCCACCTCAGTTGACTCCTTTCGATGTGGAGGAGTAGCGACTCTACTCCGAGCTCCTCCCTGGTGACCGAGCTCCTCGTGGCCGGGCAAGTTTCCTTCGCCCGGCCACCCTGCAAAGGAAACTCGGCCGCTTGTATCCAGGATCTAGTCCTTTCGGTCATGACCCAAAGTTCATGAACATAGGTGAGGGTAGGAACGTAGATAGACCAGTAAATTGAGAGCCTCGCCTTTCGGCTCAGCTCCCTCTTCACCACGACAGACCAATACAACGATCGCATCACTGCAGACGCTGCACCGATCCGCCTGTCGATCTCACGGTCCATTTTCCCCCCACTTGTGAACAAGACCCCAAGCTTAAAACTCCTCCACTTGGGGCAAGGACTCCCCACCGACTTGGAGAGGGCACACCATCTTTCTCCGATCGAGAACCATGGCCTCAGATTTGGAGGCGGTTCACTCAGCTGTGAACCGCCCCAGTGCATGCTGAAGATCCAGGTCTGATGGAGCCAACAGGACCACATCATCTGCAAAAAGCAGAGACGAGATTCTGAGGTCCCCAAACCGGCCCCCCTACAGCACCTGGCTGCGCCTAGAAATTCTGTCCATTTAAGTGATGAACAGAACCTGTGACAAAGGGCAGCCCTGCCGGAGTCCAACACGCACTGGGAACGAGTCCGACTTACTGCCGGCGATGCGAACCAAACTCCTGCTCCGAGAGTACAGGGACCGGACCGGACCCCATACTCCCGGAGTAACCCCCACAGGACGCCCCGGGGGACACGGTCGAACGCCTTCTCCAGATCCACAAATCACATGTGGACTGGTTGGGCGAACTCCCATGAACCCTCGAGCATCCTGTGGTGAGTATAGAGCTGGTCCAGTGTTCCGCATCCAGGACGAAAACCGCATTGTTCCTCCTGTATCCGAGATTCGACCACTGGCCTGATCCTTCTCTCCAGTACCCTGGAATAGACTTTCCCGGGGAGGCTGAGGAGTGTGATCCCCCTATAGTTGGAGCACACCCTCCGATCCCCCTTTTTAAAAAGGGGGATCACCACCCCGTTACCCAAGCTGAAGTCACCGAGGTGGTTGGAAAGCTCCTCGGTGGCAAGGCAGCAGGTGTGGATGAGATCCGCCCTGAGTATCTCAAGTGTCTGGATGTGCAGGGACTGTCGTGGCTGACACGTCTCTGTAACATCGCGTGGCGGTCGGGGACAGTGCCCCTGGACTGGCAAACAGGAATTGTTAATGACATAAAATCTATTCTTCAAATAATAATTTTGTTCAATTCAATAATGTTATAACCTACATGTTATTCTTAATTACGTCAAATATTAAATCGGTGGACAAGTGTTTATCAACTTACGCATTAATTGGAGGCGCTTCAGTTTTCTCCCATCATGCTTCTCTCTCCTCAATAGTACCAGTAGTGCCTCAGTAGTACCAGTAGTCATAGTAGTATCAGTAGAAGAAGTAGTGTTGTCTTTCCAACGGAATATTGCTTCGTATTCCATACGTGTTTGAATTACAACCTCTTGCTCCAGTGGAATTAAATAAATGGCCACATGTTGTTGACGGTTGCCACGGTGAATCCATCTATCAGGGCTCTACTGATGAGGGCTTGTTATGTGACTTGTGTGCGCACCTCCCTTCTGGGTGAACATAGTCAGAGTTGACTGTACTCATTCTTAGCCACCTTTGTGAAACCGAATTGTCAGAGTTACTAAGATCAGAGTAAGTCAACCCAGAGTTTAAAAATAAACTCCAAATATGTTGAACCTCCTTCGTGAAACGGACCCCAGAACACAACACATCACAACCCAGCATTTCAGCAATTTCCCTACGGGGATGAATAAAGTATTGATTTTGATTGATTTATTGATTACTTGATTGATTGATTGAACACACCTCAGCACAACACAACATGCCAGGACACAACACACCACAACAAAATCCAACACACCAGAACACAACACACAAGAACACACCACAACACAGCAAAACATAACACACCACAACACACCAAAACACACTAGAAGCTAACACAGCAAATAGAACAACTAAACACAACACACAAGAACACAACACACTGCAACACAATACAACACAGCACACTACATCACAACACAGCACGCCACCACACAACACTCCACATCCAATCATGCCACAATGCACCACAACACACCACAGCACACGAGGACATAACACAACACAAAACACACAACAACCCACCACACCAGAATAAAATGCACAACACTCCAAAACTAAACATGCCACAACACACTGCAACACAACAAACCAGAACATAATATACCATGACACACCAGAACACCTAAGAACCCAACACACCTCAGTGGAACAGAACACAACACACCACGACAAAACACAACACGCCACATCACAACACAACACACCAAAGCACACCGGAAGACAACACACCACAACACTCTACAACACAAACAAGCACAACACACCAGAACATAACACGAGGACATAACACACCACAACACAACACAAAACACACAACAGAACACAACACACCACAAGATGCGAGAACACAACAGACCACACATATCACAACGCAACACATTACATCACACCACAACACAGTAGAACACAACACACCAGGGGTCCGTTTCACGAAGCGGGTTTTGTTCAAACCCCGGGTTAGTTAACCCTGAGTTGAAGGAAACTCTGGATTTTCAGTTTCACCAAGTGAGTTCAGTTGAATGCTGGCTCTGTTACCACGGTAACTTACACCGTGAACTGAACCTCCTCGTGACCAGATTTACTGACAGAAACCCTGAGTCTACTTGACTCCGCCCACTGAAACACTGTTCAAGTGAATCTCTGACAAACGTGAACCTGGAAGACGAAGAAACTCAGAGAAATCGCGGTAATTTTTGTCAGAGAGGATTTACAGATGACGAAGAGGTGCGTTATTGTTTGCAGATATTTATCTGTGTTTATTAGCGGTATGAGCATGACTTCTTCCTGCTCCATTTAAGATACAAAGTCACTTTAGTTATTCTTCATAATGTGGGTAGACATACTGTTACTGCTCCTGTACATATGTGGTGTGAACATAAGTGTTCATAGGACGTCGATCCAAAGCACCAATGTCCACGTATCAACACAAATATGTTGAATATGAAAAGGACAGTAAACATCACATTAAACAGCAGTTAATAATAATGTCTATCAAACCAAGTGCCCTGTGTATATAACCCCAACCCACATATATCCAGTGTCTCTGTGTATGTCTCCACTAGTAATAAACTGAAAGTTTGGTCCTCCTGATATATACACTTACATGTTTCCACTTCATTTACAGGAGACAGACATACTCATGACAGACTACAGATGCAGGACACTGAGGATGTCCAGGATGGAAGGGCATCAAATTAATTTGCAGGAATTCCTTTTCAGATGAAGCCACTGTCACAATCATCACCAGTCAAATAAAGACAAAGAATTCACTCATTCATTTTGTTGTTCTTCTTTATTCCTTAACTGTAAAAATACAACAGTTAGGATATATAATATTGTTCATCTATAACACCTATCACATGCGGTTCAAGTATTTAGATCACTGTATCTAATCTGTCCATACAACATTTCTTTTCTATCTTTTTTTGGGAAATGCCTCCTATGCAGATCTTTAACTGATATTTAGTTAAACATATAACGTACAATATGTCAAATCTGCAGTTGTACTTCAAGATTGAATCCAACATCTGTGTTTGACCTGCTGTGCTGTGGAAGTTGATGGATCCTTCTCTTGCTGTTGTTCAACTGTTCTCTGTTAAAAATAACAGAGAACAGATCACTTGTCACACTCTCATCAAAAGAATTTAATGCAAATGGCAATAGATTAACACTTATCTATACATCAAAAAAGTTTTCTGACTTATGTCGTCCTAACCTTCATCCTGTGATAAAAAAGAGTATATCTAGTATATATAAGATTCAGTATATCTAGAGTATATGTTCTTCTATCATACAGATCTGAGTGTTGGGTTGATACTTATACAACAGAAGGCTTTTCTATGGCCTCTGTCCTCTGTTGACTAACTGGAACTTACATAAACCTCATATCCTACCAGGCAGGATATGAGGTGAGAGGACGGATATATGTTAAAACTGCACTTATTTGGGGTTAAATATTCAGTGATTATGTACTGTTGTATATTAATCAGGAATATCAAACAGGAATTAATGACATAAAGTTTATTCTTAGAATAATACTTTTATTCAGTTCAATAATGTTATAACATACATGTTATTTTTTATTACGTCAAATATTAAATCAGTGGATGAGTGTTTATTAACTTGCGCATTGAATGGAGGAGCTTCAGTTTTCTCCCATCATGCTTCTCTCTCCTCAGTAGTACAAGTAGTAGTAGTAGTGTTGTCTTTCCGACGGAATATCGCTTTGTATTCCGCCCAAATTTGAATTAGAACCTCTTGCTCCAGCAGAATTAAATAAATGGCTGTTTGTTGTTGACAGTTGCCATGGTGAATATATGTATCGTGGTTCTACTGACGAGGGCTTGTTATGTGGCTCATGCTTGCGCCTACTAGTCAGAGTTACCAAGGCCAGAGTAAGTTAACCCAGAATTTAAAAATAAACTCAGAGTATGTTGAACCTCCTTCATGAAACGGACCCCAGAACACAGTACACCAAAACACACCGGAAGACAACACACCACAACAGAACACAAAATGCATTACGCCACAACACACGACAACACAACACACCAGAATACACAACAGAACACAGCACAGCAGAACACAACACAAAACATCAAATAAAAAATACAACGCATCAGACCACAGCACACCAGGACATAACTATTAAGAACCATTTAAAAACAAGGAACAAAGAGACAGCATTTTAAAGCAAAGACAAAGAACCCTGTTCAATCATAAGCATGAGTAAAACGAAGAATTTTTAGTCTGGGTTTAAAAACATTCAAATTTGGGGCAGACTTCCACTGACAGCTTATTCTAATTCATGAGCAGCATAACAGCTGAATGCAGCTTCACCATGATTGCTATGAACGCTGGGCTCCAGTATCTGACCTGAGCCTGCAGATCTCAGAGTCCGACTGGGTTTATATTCATAGACCATCAGCACCAGCAAAACCTGGAACCATCAGCACCAGCAGAACCTGGCTCTAGTCAGACCAGACTGAACCACAGACAGAAGGCTTCCAAAGGGGTCCTTACTGAAAGCCCGGGTTCTGCTTCTGTTTGGAACAGGCATTCATCAAGGATTGAAATCAAAAGCAGGTCCATAATTATAGCGACATTAATGTAACACAAACACACTGGACTGGACTGATTAACCCTTCATTAATGCCTAAGAACTAACAGTTGGACTGAGCTGATCAACCCTTCGTTAATATCACACTAACACACTGGACTGAACTGATTAACCCTTTGATAATGTCTAATTAACACAATGGCCTGGAGTGCTTTTATCCATCATTACACACTAACATACTGGACTGCAGTGGATTAACCCTTCATTAATGGCACATTAAGACAATGGACTGCAGTGGATTAACCCTTCATTACACGCTAACACACTGGGCTGGGGTGCATTGACCCTTCATTACACACTGGACTGCAGTGGATTAACCTTTCATTACACACTAACACACTGGACTGCAGTGGATTAACCCTTCATTAATAGCACACTCACACACTGGACTGAAGTGATTAGCCCTTCATTCATGTCACACTAACAAACTGGACCGGAGTGGATTAACCCTTCATTAATGTCACACTAACATACAGGATTGAACTGATTAACTCTTCATTAATTTCATATTAACACACTGGACTGGAGTGAATTAACCCTTCATTAATGTCACACTAACACATTGAAGTGATTAACCCTTTGTTAATGTCACACTAACACACTGGATTGAGCTGATTAAGCCTTCACATGCTTATCTCCATAGAAGTGATTCATCTGACATCAACACGTTGGTCTTCTTCTGTTTGTTTAATGTCTTTTTTATCCTTGTACGTGATATTAGTTTAAACTGTCCTTTAAGTATTTCCAGTATTTGGCCCAAACCTCACCCTAACCCTGGTTACAGACCAAGACGACCTCCGTTGCTCAGACCATAGACCGACTGACTACAACACTGAAAACCTTTTGTAATTCCTAGAATCATTTGTTACTAGACCCTTTTATAGTTCCTAGAACCTTTTGTAGTTCCTAAAACCTTTTGTAGCTCCTAAAACCTTTTTAGAACCTTTTTTCATGCATTCCCACAGCATAGGAACTATCGACTACAACCATAGTTCTTAGAACCTTTTTAGTTCCTGCTCACAGGCAGGGTCTTTTGTAGTTCTATAGGAACTATATATGACATGGATGTTTGCTCATTGGAAGACCTCAGGCCACACCCATTTGGGTGTCTTACAGTAGGGGGAGTGTGTAAGGTGGATATACAAGTCACAAAATCACAAGTTCACACAGATAGAATTATCTGTGTGAACTTGTGAGAAGGGAAGGAACATGTCGGGTCCATGAACAGATGAAAAGAAGACAGTAGAGTGAGTGTGTTAATTTTGGGATACATGAGGCTAAATTCACCATCACTCTGCTACTGACTAAGTACATGATGGAGTATGTCTTGGACTCATTTGTAATCTATTCTATATTATTCTCTACATCAGTGGTTTCCAAAGTGGGGGCCGCGGCCCCATAGGGGGCCGTCAGGGGGCGCTAGGGGGGCCTCAGAAAATTGGAGGGGAGGAAAAAATAATATTACACAATATAATATAATATATTAAAGAGAAAAAGAAAAAGAGCAAACTTTGATTTATTTTGTCGTGTTCTAATATGTTGAAAATATGTTGAAAATGTGTTGAAAAGTTATTATTCACTGGGGTTTTACAGTGTTATACACA
>JAPTHA010166306.1:0-17493 GCA_029814585.1 Gymnapogon annona | reverse complement strand
TATATATACAATAATTTTGACTTATTTATTGAATTTATATCTCACATCTGACTTTAGCCAGGTACTGTACGAAAATGATATTCAGGCGATTCATTTATTTATTCATTCTTCTTCCAAACCCACTTAATCCTTTGCAGGGTCACTGGAGCCTATCCCAGCTACTCAAGGGCAAAGGCAGGGGGGGCCCTGGACAAGTCACCAATTCATCACATGGTCATCATTCACACACAGGCAAGATGGGTGAAGTGTCTTGCCCAATGACACAACAGCACATGATCAATGATCAATGGAGAGCGGGAAACAAACCTCCAACCCTTCAGTTACCAGACGACCTGCTCTACCACCCGAGCCATGGGCCCCCACCCAGGAGATTAATTAACTTTAGCAGTCAAAATGAGAAATAACGTGATAATGTTTAGTAAACTCAGTAATATTAACATTTAACATTTTATATTAAAATATTTTATACACACATAGTTGATAGTTTATTGGGACATGATGAATATTCAAACTCAAAATAGTGACGAACATGTACACAGTAGGACAACTGCTGCATTAATTTGACACAAGAATAGTTAGAAATTTATTTTGAAAAAGAAAAAAAAAACAAGATTTAACATTTAGCTTCCAGTGGTGTGCACACATTACCAAGTACAGGGAGATGGCAAATAGTCAACACTGTACAGTGCAGTGTTCTACTGCTTCACACTCTTCATTCTTAAAATATATCATTTATGTCTTACTGCATCTCTGTCACTGTCACCCTGGTGATGCTCTCCCACACTGGGACATATTAAATATATATGCAGAGGTGATGCTGCTGTATTAGTGGTGGTAGATCCATTTCATTGGGTGAAGATGGCACACCCACCCCACCTATTCATCCCAACTCTGTCATTGCAACCTGTCACTAATACTTTAAAACGAACGGAACACTGCGCAAGACATAACATTTCTGTTCTTTTCCCACAGTTGAACACAGTGAACATATAAATGGCTCTACATTTAATGCACACGGCAATGTGACAGTCATTTATAAATGCTACTGTTAGCTATTAAAAGGGGATTCAATCTATGGGAAGAAGCTTCTGTAAATAATATTTCTTAATGAAGGACACTACCCATTGAATTAGCCAGACAATTGTAGATTTCAGTAGTAAGATTTGCAGACCTATTTACTGACTGCATTTCTCAGGAAGGTCTTTATTGTTTTTGGAATGCAAAGTTTTTTCCTGTGGTTGGTTTTGGGCTCTCCTATCTCTTATATTGAAGGGGGTTACAACCTCTGTTGATGAGCCACCACTGTTTTCAACAATAGTGTTTTGTTAGTCAAACTAGATGTTCTAGTTGATTGTATCCACCATGTCTGTTGTGTGTGTGACTCCATCAAAGATGTGAACACAAAGCATTAATTTGTCCTTTCCTGGGGTAACCCACATTTTTCATTTGATGTGTCTGTGTCATATTACTTTTTTTGTAACATTCTTACACGTTTTGTGACAGTTGTGAGTTCAAATGCAAGCCATGAGTCTTTTACAGTAGATAATATATCCTCATTTCAGAGGTTTAACTGTGGCTGCATCAGTACATCATTGACTGAGCTTAGGTGGTTTCACAATGACAGAAAAAAACTGTAAAAAATAATTGCATAAAAATAAAGTATACATCTACAAGTTAAACTGATATAATGCATGTAAAAATAGTATATTCACATTAAGTGTTGTATAGTAAATGTTATATTAAATAACTAAAAAGTAATGCTACTGTCTGTTCAGGAAACATGTTTCAGTAGTTTTGGACTTTTAAAAATGTACATTTTATATGTTTACTTGTCATCTGAACAAGGTAAGGAATTGTCTATCTGCTCACTCAATAATGAGTCTTTAGTATGTAATTTCATAAAGGATTCTGTATCAGCAGTTTAACAGAACGTGTGTACATACTTGAATAGCAGGTGTTCAAGTTTTACTGCTTTCACTAAACAATCAAATCACTCTCATTTGTCTGTGAAGAAATGCTGAATACCTGTCCAACAGTCCTAGAAAGTCATTACTCATAGGTATATTAAGCTAAATGCCCTGTGTGCATATTGTGTGTGTATTCTAGGAATCACTTTGCTTATGCATCTTTGATCAAGGAAGACAGCAGAGAAAACGATAAGTTGATAGGACAAATATTTTGGGAGATATTAGTTCTTTTGGAATACAATAGTCTTACAAAAGCCTTGATGTTGCTATGCCCATAATAATTTGGCGGAACCTGCTGGACAAATGCGGTACAGCATGCACATACACAACAACGTAAAAACTATCACACTTAGAACACGTGAATCCCCACGAGCCAGTGTGGTAGTTCACATTATTTGTACACTATATTCTCTATAAATTATTCAGTATATAATAGTAATGCACCACCTGAAAGTGAAAAACTTGGGTTTGTTTATTTTACAGTCTGGAAACTCTAGTGTTCTAGAGTTCCCTCATTTTCAATTCCAAAAGCAAAGCACTATAAAAAACATAGATGGGATTATAGAAAGATGGAGCAGATGGCTACAAAACTAAGTGGTAACAAAACTAAGTGGTACTAAAAATAATCAGCTGGAAAAAAATAAATGGTTGGAGAATGTCCTCCAATTATTTATGTTAATGTTATTTAAGTGTGTGTTATCTCTCATATTTAGAGAGTAGGATTACTATTGCAGCAACACATCATCAGTAGGGTAAAAATAACCTGTCTCATGATTGTCTAACCCCGGCTCACATTCCCGAATAATGATTTTGAGCATGGTATTCATTTTGATTACACAGGAAATTACAGTAAGGATATAGTGTTGTTCAACAGACTTTACACAATTCCAAACTACCATTTTATATCTCCTTTGTAAAATCCACTACGACAGTTACATTTGTTGTATACATGTGTTCATCTTCACACTGAAAAAAACAAAAACTCTTGCACTATTCATTGCACAAACATTTGCCCCTGAAAAAGAATATAATCAAATGTATGTATAGACTGCCAAATCAGAAAAGAAGTTATCTCAAGGCACTTTATATATAGAGCTGGTCTAAACCAGAAACTCATGGTAATTTTAGACTCCTCCAGGAGCACAGACTTGGTGATACTTGGTACCAGTGGCGAGGAAATGCTTCCATGTAACAGGCAGAAACCTACCCTGATTCGTGGGGGATTGCTGACTGCCTTGACCAGTCTCTACAGTCTGACTGATTTATGGTCAGGTTGTGTGTGGTCACAGACCTCATCTTGTTTGTCTGGTGAAACTCATAATGTTCATATCATTTCACAGTGTTCTTACAGAATGCGAGGGTTCAATTGTATATTTCATGAATATTGATAAGTGGGTGTTAGTGGTAATGATGAGGTGGAAGAACAGTAGGACGTAAATTATAATGTAGCATCAGTGTATGTGTTGGTAGACCTGGACAAAATGTTAATTTTTCATTTTGAATTAGTTTTGGCCCTGTGTATTATGTTAGAATGCAGTGCTGGCCATGCTTCCAGGAGCAAACAGTCTTGGTATGGTGTCCTGAGATGTTTCCACATGTCTGTGGGCGATCCTCCCCTCCTCTCCTGTTCCACAATGAACATAAACATGACAAGATCAAATTAGCATTAGCTATATAAAATGTATATATTTCTGCATTAGTGAATAAAATATAAAGACATCTAATAATCTTATAGCTGTTTATTTTTTTTATTTAAGCACTTGAGTGGTTTAAACATTATTTGACAGACAGAGGCCAGGCTGTTTACAGAGAATATTTGCTGTCAAACTTTTTGCAAGTACATAAAGAGGTTCCCCAAGGTTTAATTCTGGGGCCCTTACTGTTTATCGTATTGTTTTTATAAACAACATTGGACAAAATATTGAAGATGCAACTTTTCATTTCAATGCTGAGGACACTTTTCATTTCAATGCTGAGGACTCCTCCCACTCCAACAAAGTACAGGAACAACTTCATCATCTGCAACTAATTCTAAATGCAGAGAAAACAAAACTCAAACACAATAAGATGAACTTGATCAGAAGTTACAGAAACAAAACTGTTAGGTTGGGGGATCAAGTGAAGTTTGTGTTGTGCACAAAGTACTGGAACGGCGTCATGCACTGGGCCTGGGAGCAGCAGCACCTGTGCCCAAGCCCTTACCTCCAGCCCGCCCCACTGCTGCAACACCCGCAGCAGGTCATCGCTGTCTGGCAGCTCCGGAACAATTCTCTGGAGAGTCTGCGTCGTGTCGCCCGTTCCTGGTACAATGCAGGCTGCATTTCGAAATGAACCCCGGAGCTGTCCCAACACTGAGATCAAAAGTGCCCTTAATGATGTCCCATCTGACTGGCCGCGCTGCCGCCTGGGTGACTTCAGACTGGGATTGAGGATCCGTCATCTGTGACTCACCTGACCAGTTCTCTATGTCACTGAAAAGAATCTTTGACCACTCGACTGACGGACGAGAGGCAGCGCACTCCCTCAAGAGGTTATTACAGTGACGAAGAAGTATACCTGATTACACCATCGAATTTCGTATGCTGTCGATGGACAGTGGACAGCCAACGTTGATTGATGCCTTTCTAGAGGGTATGTCAGAACAGCTCGAATACCTTCTAATTCCACTTGACATACCAGGGAAACTAGATAAGGTCATTGAGCTGGCCATACGGCTGGATAATCGGCTTCAAGACTGGAGGTGTCACTCAGAGAGGACGTCAGTTCGCGCTCCCACCAGGAGTGCAGGAGCTATCGTCATCATGGGTTTCCCAAACAAGAGACAGGGCTTCCGGGTTCCGCCGAAGAACAGATGCAGCTTGGCCGTACCAAACTCACCAAGGAGGAGCGACAACGGCGCCTCTAGGAGGGGAGGTATTTATAATGTGGGGAAAATGGGCATGGAGCCCTGAAATGTCCAGGAAAAGATGATGATGGGAAAGATGTCAGTGAGCCCAGATGGTCCGGAAAGACTTCCCCGTAAGATGTCCATCATGCTTTTAAAATATCGACACCGGGGTCAGAGATGTGAAGCTCTCCTAGATTCGGGAGAAGACCTGAATTTGTTGTGCTGGGAGCTGGCCAGGAGGCTAGCGGTTAATAAGATTCCTGTGAACTCTCCCCTAAGGGAAATGGTGATCAACAGAGATCCCCTTTTCCGGGTTACTCATAAGACCACACCAGTCAGGATGGAGATGGGGGATCATAACGAGGACGTGATGTTCCATTTATTCATCTCAGACGCTCTGGTTTATGTTCTGGGTCTGCCTTGGATCATCACAAATAACCCCAGGATAGACTGGGGTTCAGGCCAAGTCATCGGATGGGGAATCCTAGAGGTAAGCTGCGCATCAACATCAGTTGGAATTAGTGAGGATGAACCTTACACATCTAAACAATAGAGTAAGAGATTTTTGATGGCAAAATATACATAATCTATAAGGTATATACAAATTGACAACAATCATACATATCAGATTCAGATATCCTTTATTGTCATTGCACAGACCAATGGTCTGGCAACGGAATGTCATAAAGCAGCATAGAGTTGAAAAAAAGGTGCAGATATACAACAAAATTTAAATTCTTGCACAACATAGACTATATATGCAGTACACATGATTGAAGTCCAGAGTTGATAATGATAACGAGGGGTTGTGATGCGTTGTTCCGGAGCTGAGAGACATAGTGACTGTTGTCGCAGGCTACTAT
The DNA here is from genome assembly GCA_029814585.1 of Gymnapogon annona. Lineage (NCBI taxonomy): Eukaryota > Metazoa > Chordata > Actinopteri > Kurtiformes > Apogonidae > Gymnapogon > Gymnapogon annona. The sequence goes on along the minus strand of JAPTHA010166306.1, from coordinate 11,776 downwards.
TAGCATAGCACTTTAGCTGCTAACTGCTAACCGTTATACTAGCCGCAACAAAACGCTCACAAACCGTAACTCACTCACACCCATCTGCAGTCACCTTGCCCCCCTCTCCTCTTTCAGTCCGCTCTCACCAGTAGAAAACCAACCAAAAAACGAAAAAGTCCCATGGAGTCCTGAGCCAGGAGTCCTTCACAGCCGCACTGCTAGTACACACGCCGCAGCTCATTAGCTGTTAGGTCCCATCACGATGGTAGAGCGGTTGTAGAACAGTTGGTAGAATGAACCGTTTCACACCTGAATCGAACGGAAACCCCGGTTGTACCGTCACCTCCACAACCCGGTACACGGCGCTGGCTCCGCAACCCGCTGCACCGATACTGTAGTCACGCAGATTGCTCTCCAGTGTACACCACTGTTGCTCATCCCAACTGGAGATGGACTGGCTCACCATCCCACGTTGGCGTTAAGCGGGTCCCATTGAGAGTAACAAACCAGCTACTACCTCTCAAAAAACTTCAACAATGACACATATCCATGTTGTATAAGAGCCTAATTAACACGACCACAAGAGTCGGGCAGAAAAACTTAAAAGTAGGAAAGTAGGAAAAAAGTTAAGGAGCTGCTGTACAGGCAGCCTACTCGGGCGCCATTTTAGAATAGAATGTGGTGTGTGTGCGCGCGTACGTGCTTGTTAGACTTAGACTTCCTTTATTGTCATTGCACAGACACACACCGTCGGTCTGGCAACGAAATGTCATTGTTTGACAACTGAAAAAGCATGGCATAAATACAAAAACACAAAAGTGCAAAAGTTTTCAAAGCCATGAGTGCATGACTGCAGTGCAAAGACCACATCATATATCTGTCTGTGTATATACACATATATACATACACACGATATGTGTATATTTATATATATACACGCTGGTGTATACATGCCTGCATCAGCCAGACGCACAGAGACGGTGCACACAACGGCCAGATCTGGGCCAGATGTTTCGTGTCTCTGGGATCCTGTGATCCGGGATCATCCCGGATCACTCTGACCACTCCGAACGTATTGCTCCAGTGTCTACTGCTGAAATGTACTTGCTTTTCTCCCATCTCCCTTCATTCGCCACAACTCGCTACTAAATAAACACTGCTTACAACCTCTGTATGAGCACTTCCTTCTTCGTCTCCGATCAGCAGACCAAAATACAAAAGGGATCAGTGCTGCCCCCTACATTTTGGGAGTAGAAATTACAGCTTAAAAATTGCACCAGGGTGTATCCTAGCAACCCCTGCTGTAAAACATCCTTGACATACATATACGTCAAGGATGTACGCAGACTACGCATGGGTTTTCGATGACATATATATATGTCTCCAGCATACAAAGAGTTAAGTGTTCCAGATCACAAGAGGCAGTTTGTGGTGGAAGTGGATGCATCTAGAGATGGGGTGGGGTGGTACTCTCACAGAGATCCGCTGAAGACGGGAAAATGCACCCCAGAGTTTACATGTCCAAGAAGTTGGCACAAGCAGAAAGGAATTATGATGTGGGGAACAGTTGTTGGCAGTTAAGTTATCGTTAGAAGAATGAAGAATGGCATCATTTATAGTATAGACCGACCATAAGAATCTGTAGTACCTGAAGAGGGCAAAGAGATTAAATTCATGGCAGACTAGATGGTCACTGTTTTTTAACTGTTTCTGTTTCCATTTCTCCTATTGACCAGAGAATTCAGAGAATGGGAAACCAGATGCCCTGTCCAGCGTTTTTGACCTGGAGCCTGTGTCAAAACATCCTGAGCATATACTACCTCGGGACTGTGTGGTCGGAGCAAACAGAAAAGGATGCTACAGGCTAATGATGTACGTCCACCACCAGATGAATTCCCTTTATGTTCCGAAGGGGTTGGGATCCAAGGTGGTACAGTGGGCATATTCATCGGTGTTATCTTGCCACCCCGGGGTAAAAAGAACTTTGTTTCTTGTCAGGAGATTCTGGTGGTTATTCGCTGAAAAGGACGTGAATGAATACATGGCGGCGTGTTATGTGTGTGCTCAGTCCAAGTCGGCGGCCTGTGCGCAGGCAGGTCTTCTTCAGCTGCTCCCAGTTCCCAGCCGTTCCTGGGCAGAAATGTCTTTAGATTTTGTCACAGCTCTTCCCCTGTCAGAAGGTAAAACCCCGATCCTTACAGTAGTAGACCGATTCTCAAAGACGACATATTTCATAGCCTTAGCTAAGCTGCCATTGGCTAAAGACATGGCTAGAATAATGTGTAATCAGATTTTCTGGCTCCACAGTTTTCTGTCTCCACGGTTTTCCGCGATATAGGGTCTGACCGAGGATCCCAGTTTGTGTCTAAATTTTGGAGGGAATTCTTTAAGTTAATAGGAGCCATGGTTATTTTTTCCCTGGGCTATCATCCGGAGAGCAACGGTCAGATGGAGCGGCTCAATCAAGTGATGGAGATCTTCCTAGACTGTCTGGTTGCGCAGAACCCCATGTCATGGAGAAAGTATCTGACTTGAATGCCCACAACACGCTGCCCATGTCGGCCACCAGAATCTCTCCGTTTCATGTGGTTTATGGTTATCAGCCACCCCTGTTCGAGGACGAGGAACGAGAGGCTGAGGTTCCGGCTGTGCACGCACAGGTGCGCAGGTGTCGCCGGGTCTTGGAGGCTTGCGACACCTTAATTCATAACCATAACTGAATGAAGAGAACGGCGGACAGGAGGAGGAGACCGGCTCCCGAGTACCAGGTGGGACAGAGAATCTGGCTCTCCACCAGAGATCTTCCCATTCCGCTTAATTCCCGTAAACAGGGTATCCGTTTTGTAGGTCCATATCCCATCTCTAAAGTGGTTAACCCGGCAACAGTCCGGCTAAATCTCCCCAGATCACTCAGTGTCCATCCTACATTTAACCTCGCTCAATTGAAACCCTATAGGGAACGCCCTCTGGTGCCAGCCACCCCGTCCATATGGACCAGAGGAAACACAAAGGGTTAAACCATTGTTTATTTAAGATAAAGGACTTCTTGACGTATTTCATAGGAATCATCCGAACTAGCCTGGTCTTTCAAGAGGTGGACCTTAAGGGGGGGTACCGTTAGGCTGGGGGATCAAGTGGAGTTTGTGTTTGGATTTCCTGTTTTGTTTTGTTACTTCCTGTGTGGTTCAGCATCTTTTCCTCTTGTTTCAGTTGCTTCACCCCCAGAGCCCGGCCCAACTGTGTCCCGTGTCTAATTAGCCCTGATGTGCTCCACCTGGTGCGACCCCTGTGTTTAAAAGTCCGCATGTCTCCCCTTGTCCTTAGTCAGATTGTTGTGTGTATATGGTCCAGTGTGTCCGACAGTGAATCTTGTCCTGTCTAGAGCTTTCATCCATGTAAGAGTATTTTGTCAGTAAGTATTTATAGTTTTTGAGTTGTACTTTGAATCCTAGTCTGATAAATCTACTTTAATTTGTCATTTTGAAATTGTGACCTTTTGCCACCTTGTGTCAGATTTTGAGTTATAGTTTTGTGACTTCGATTTTCCCATTGTGGTTTTTTTGTTAAATATTATTCACGTGTTTTTGGACGTCGCTTTTTGTTATAGTGGATGTGTCCTTTAGTGCTTGATCAGAGAAATAAAAAAATAAACAATTTTATTTTGTTAAACCTACTTTTGTCTGTGTCTGGGTCCATTGTCCAAACAGATCTAACAAAAACCGGTCATTGAATATAACTGGATTCTTCTTTTAAATATCTAAGGCTCTGAGTTAATGATCAATGAGTTAATGATTGAAGAAGCACATTCTGTATTCTGACAAAAAGATGAAGTTGCATTAGGGATTTTATTATAGAAATAACCTGAACCTAATAAACAAATACTGTTTATTTTCAAATTTTATTGAGTAATCATCCTTTAAATCAGCTAATGAGCTAGCAATAATTTATTTTTTTTTATTTTTATGTCAGACACTGTCTCAATTAAATTAATCTAATGAATTTAGGTGACATTATTAAAAGAAAAAAATATTACCAAATCCAAGCAGAGATTGTTTGGCAGCATCTCGGACTTCCTCCTTGTCTGTACGACAAAGGTACATAAGCTGCTCAATGCTTTCTTTGGCCTGAAAAACAGCATAATAGAGGGATCACATTTTATATTTTATTTAGCACATTACTAAAGAGATGAGGATTGTATTACAATAAGAGAATATCATTCCTCAATGAAATTTACAAAACTATGACCTTGACAAAGGCAACAACAAAGAGTTACAACCACCACAATAATTTCTGTTACACACTGTACCTTTAGACAGCCTAAAGCTTTGCATCCACACACTCTGGTTTCCACGTCCTCGTCTTCCAGCATCTCCAGACAGCTGACCAAAGCCTAAGGATGGAACAATCACAGAACAGCTCCAATCACTGCAACCATCAACACCATATTCTAGAGTTCCTGTTTCCCAATTAGTAATTCAGTAATTTACTGATAGATGATGTAACAGCCATCCCACAGAGTCAAGGTGGAATACTCACATATTTGCATCTAAGGATGGGAATCAAGAACCCAGTGGGTTTTGAAAATTGGCTCCTGGGCGTTCAATCGTGCTTATCGACTCCAACATTGTTGCACATGTGTGATGACATACGCCGCATTGTTTAGTTTTATGATCTAACCAACACTGCGTTGTGGAAGAAATGCTCCAAAGTATGTCTATTTCGTGCAAAAAGATCAACATTAGGGAAACTTGTAACATCTGAAAAGCGTTTGTGAACCTAACAGAGCAAACACCGTGCCTAGTTCAAGGGGATCGGGCATCAAATGTCATGCCCCCAAAACAAAAATTCCTGAATGTCTAGAAACAGAAAGTGGCGTGTACTGTGGAAGTCATAGAATAATTAGTAAAGTGTCTTCCGTTGCCAGTATGTGCCCCCATTTCTGATTGCCACCTCCTATATGACAGTCTGTAACAGGATCCTGCATCATCTGTTATTACTTGTGCATACTGTATAAATAATATTTTCTGTGCAAAGATGGAAATGTAAAAGACAGTTAATTAAAACAAACCTGTTTCTACTCTTTTATTCCCTCACCCAATGAGAAATGATAGGAGAATTGATAAAGATTTGGATTAATACGTAAAATCGATAATGGAATCAGAATCATTACATTTTTATCAACTTCCATCCCAATTTTCTGAAATGTAGCTTGCCATTAGCCAAGGAAGACAGCTATGGGGGTCTGTGGAGCTGTGGAGCAGGGACGATGTCGGATGTGTTTTTCAGCGGCGCCACCGGAATGTGTATATTTTAACTGCACATTCTGACCAACTTTAGATGTTATTAACGTCCCTCAATATAGTAGTCAACTTTGTACGACTTTTTTTTTGCTGCTTCTCATGCCTCTGAATACTCCATGATGTCAGGCCGAGGAAAACTCGACTCTGCTAAAGCAGGCCGCAATAAGTCCCGACTCTCGCCTCAGCCGGAGTCACCGGAAGGACCTGTCACTGATCCTGATTCGACTCTCCTGCTAAATATGAAAAATATGATGAACGATATTCACACAGACGTTATACGTAAGTTCGAGTGCATTGTTTCTACCGCAGTTAAAAGGGAGATAACGGTGGGACTGTAGCTACTCAAAAACAAACTGTCATTTTACGGCGAGTCAATTGCGGACCTCGAGCGCTCGGCTAATGCTCATGATTGTGAGCTAACAGACCTCCGTGCTACCGTTGACAAGCTAATGGCCAATGTGGTCAAAGAAATATGAGGACCTGGATGGCTGATCAACACTAGAATGCCCAGGTTTTTTGGAGGTCCTTTAGCCAAGAGGTTGCTAACTGAGGCTAGCTGAGGCTACCATTAGCATCATTTCACATGCAAATGTAACCATTACCTGAAACAGCAGGGGGTTGGGGCCGAGGGTGGGGGGTGTGAGAAACAGAGTGTGTGGGGGAGGGAGGCACAGTTGAGGTTTGAGTTTGTGGCATGCACTCTATCACATGACCTTTTTCAGTGGCTCCAGAACAATAGGAATTTTGGTATTGTAATAGAAACGTATCTGGCTGAAATCAAGGTTTATCTTCAGAAGGCATGTTTTCAGGAAAACTGACCCAGGAGTGTGGGCTGATGGATGGATGTGTCTTTTTCTGCTTTGACTGTGAAGTTTTAGTAGCTTTGTGGGTGTTATGAGTTTGAACCTTCCTTTTCCAGTCCACTTCTCATAGGCATGGGCCTGGCATATATATGAGAAATCATACCCTATATTTGGATTATTGCATGGCTTGATAATTACCGGTGCTATGAGAAAACACATTAGAAATAAGAACAAAACACACTTTTACACCAACTTACCTATACACTACTAACAGCCAGAGTATAATTGTGCACTACCTAAAAATCTAGAAATAATGTCATTTTCAGTAAATTTGCCTTTATGTAGTTTGGCCATGGGTACTTTTTTAAAAAAAGGCTGTAGTCATGGATAATTGTCTGAGGAGGAATTTGCTGGAAATTATTTCTATAAAAGAGTGTATGAGACTTTTTCTTAGTATACTTAGACTTAGGGTTCCTTTATTGTCATTACACACACATACACACACAATGAATCTTGTAACCAAATGTCATAGATTGTCAGCTGATAACACAAATAAATATGGAAATAGAAAAGTGCACAATTGATTAAATGAATCCAAAGCCATGAGTGTCTGCAGTGTAAATATGACAACACACACATTTAATATAAATAAGAATAAATAAGATGGACAATGTAACAATGTAAACAGTACTATAAACAGTGAGAACAGAGGCCAAATGTGTACAATAGGTTTCCTCAGTTTTTGATCCTAAGTTTAGTGTCAGGTCTAAGTCGTCTTCGTTTTGGCTTATTGTTGTCCTGTCGTTGTACTGGGATAAGCCTCAAAGTATTATTCCTAGTCTTTGATCCTAAGTTTCGTGTCAGGTCTAAGTCGTCTTCGTTTTGGCCTATTGTTCTATCGTTGAACTGGGATAAGCCTCAAAGTATTATTCCTAGTCTTTGATCCAAAGTTTAGTATCAGGTGTAAGTCGTCTTCGTTTTGGCCTATTGTCGTCCTATCGTTGAACTGGGATAAGCCTCAAAGTATTATTCCTAGTCTTTGATCCAAAGTTTAGTATCAGGTGTAAGTCGTCTTCGTTTTGGCCTATTGTCGTCCTATCGTTGAACTGGGATAAGCCTCAAAGTATTATTCCTAGTCTTTGATCCTAGGTTTATTGTCATGTCTAAATGGTCTTAGTTTTGGCCTGGTGCAAATATGCACATCCATAGAAATAGCCTACTGTTCTCAAATGAGAGACAATTCCTTTTGTGCTGGGGTGAATAAATACCTCACTGCACGTACTGTAGTGTATCACTTCAGTGCCCTCAAGAATTCTGTCGTGTACGAACATACTCTCCCAGGAACAAAGATGCAGAGAAGATTCAGCGTTCAACAGGCATTGGAAATGATTCTGAGCAAAGTAAACCCCTTTGACTCAGATGAAGACATAAACCTTCAGCCGGGTTCGGACTCTGAGCTGTCTGAGCTGTCTTCAGATGAGGAGACTGCTCCGCAACCAAAAAAGAGAGCTCGGTTGGGGACTGTTGACCAGACAGAGACGGCGAAAGATGGGACAGTGTGGCGTGAAGAAAAGGTGGGGACGCATCTCCATTTCACCCCAATAGAAGCATACGCTGCAGATGGAGAGCCAACGGCTAAGGTCAGAAGTATCTCAAGTCACCTTCAAAGCTTCCTGTGTTTCATCACGCTTGACATGTTTCGTATAATTCAAGAATGGACTATTCAACATGCACGGCAAACTGGGCATGTGGATTGGTTCATGGGCGTCCCTGAACTAATGGCATTTATTTCCATCATCAACCTGCGGGGGTTGACAAAGGTTCCATCACTGCGTGACTGCTGGTCAGAAAACCTGGGAAACCCACGGATCATTGGAACTATGTCCCGAAACCGCTTCCAAGATATCATGCATCACCTACGCTTTGATAACAAGGTCACCCGCAGTGAGCGAGCAAAGACTGATAAGTTTGCTGCAATTTCTGATGTGTGGGGATCGTTTGCCAGCAACTGCAGAACATCCTACAACCCTGGTCAACACATCACCATTGACGAACAACTTTTTCCATCTTTTTCCAACTTTTTCCTAAACAGCCTATGAGAAAAAATTAAGAGGGGAAAAAGTAACTAGGCTGGCACAACATATTTTTCAGTTGGATAACTGGTATTCCATTTCCCAAACTTCTGAGACTTATTAGGAATGTTTTTCTCTACAGGCAGAACTTGATGTTCTTACAACAGACCATGTTATTGAAGCATTACTCCGTTCAAGATCTCAGTTTTTGGAACATGGCGATAAAGCTAGTAAGCTACTTGCACACCAACTACACCAGATATCCCACCATATCCCGCAGATTCAGACTGACACAGGAGTTACCACCAAGCCTAAAGAGATTAATAATGTATTCAATGAATATTATATGTCCCTTTACTCATCTAGTCAATGTCCCACTCCTGATCTCGGAGATTTTTTTTGGCAATTTGCACATTCCCTTGGTCGACCAGTCTGCTACGGAAGAACTAAATAAACCTATTACTATTGCAGAATTGAATACAAGTGGTCCTCGGGTTATCGTGTACTCGACTTACATAATTTCGACCTTACGTCGCTCGAGTCTACTTTACGGTGTCCGGGGTCATACTTTAGGGCGCCCGCCATTTTATGTCCAGCCCCATACTGTTGCTGTGTAGTGTACAGTGTCTGTGTTTGTGCTCCTCAATTATTGGTATACTCAGCTTTGTCACCCTGCTTTTTAACACCATGGCCCCAAAAAAGAAAGCAAGATCTAGCGATGATGGTCCGGCCAAGAGGAAAGCTATTATGATGGAAATGAAGCTGGACATTATAAAACAGTCGGAGAAAGGCGAGACACCAACAAACATTGATAAAGCCTTCGGCTTCACTGTCAACCATTATTAAGGACAAAGTCCCTATTTTAGACCGCGTGAAGGATTCAGTCCCTATGAATTCTACAGTGATCATGACTGTGTATGGTGCTACCGTGAGATCTGGCAGGAATGAGGAAGATTTCCTTCCAGACGGACATCTCCAAGTACTAAACCAAAGTAGAACCCGCACCCTCAATGTCTACAAAAGACGTGCTCTCTCAGCCTCCCCTCCTCCTCCAGCAGTGATAGCAAGTACAGTACAGCAACTTATTTTTTATGTTAATTTCTTTTATGGAATCAATAAAAAGTATGTTGTAAGAAAATTATGTGTGCAACATCTTGTGTGTAATATCCCTGTGAGGTGAAATATCGGACCAGTTATTCGAGGACGATGGCATGAGGAATCTAGGAGGCTCTCAAGGCTAGCCCGGAGTTAGATAGACCTTATATGGTCAAGATATGCAGAGGAGAGTGAGAAAGGGGTGTCCAGGAGAAGGGAAATGAGGATGTGACGTTATATGACAAGTTTGTGCTGGTTTCTATATAAGACATGTACAATAAAAATACGCAGACATTTCTCTGTGGAACTTCAGGAAACAGTCTCTTCATTTTTCCTTGATTCATTCATAACAACATTAGTGCTAAATTGAAACCCCCAAGCTGGAAAAATGAACAAAAAAACAAATGTCAAATGTGTCAAATGTCACGGTCCTCCTGTGGCCGCGCTGTGAGGCTGTGGCTGAGCAGGCAATTAGGCCTCTATTTGAGGACTGTCTGTTCAGCCAGCAGCGTGGCCACATGATGTCTTCATCCTGATGTTTTCACCTTCCATAACCCGGACATTTTGATTCACATGGACTCTGATCTGGACTCTGGCTTGATTTTCATGTAGGGCTCTGTTTATGGTGTATTCGATAGTTATCTTTGTGTTTAGGAGTGTGCTTGGTTAATGGCGTGTTTGGTGATTCTCTCTCTGTGTGTAGGTGTTGTGTGTGTTTTGGTCAATAAATGTTCTATGTTCCCCTTCAATCCACTGGAGCTTCGTTGATTTCCGCACATGGCAACAGTTACTCATGTTATGGTTTTGGTCTGATGTTACTACTAATAAAGTTACATACACAGTGGATTAGCCCATATTATTTATTTACTAAATACCAATTTTTATGCCTATCTTAGGATTTTATTTTGTTGCTAACGGCGATGTAAGTCCCTGTCTTAGCCTGGACTGGGTTATCCTTTTTCACACCCCATGTCATTAATAATCAATACACATTTGTTACTTCCAGGCTGGTTGGGAGTCATTAAGTGAATGGCAGACTGTGAGAAGAAATGAAGAACCTTGGTGGAATATGTAGCATGAGAACATGAGTGCTTTGGCTATGATGAATGGACGTTTCTGATGTGGGGTTTGTCTGCTTTTTTTTCATCCTGTGCTAACTTTAGAAAACTGCATCTGTAAATTCAACATGAACGAGACCTCGATTTTCACAGGTTTTCTTTTTTACACATTAGAAAATGCAAGGAATGACACAGGAATGTTCAGAATGACCAGCTTCCAGCTTGATATCAATAACTCCTATTGTGTGTCACATGAAATACATGAGAAAATAAACAAAGAGCTGTTGCTTCTTTAACCCTTTAACGCAGGGAGATCAAACTCATTTTAGAGTTTGATCTCCCTGCTTTCAGGGGCCAAATTCAGCCACATTTGGTGTGAACTGGGCGGGGCCAGTACAATAATAACAGAATTACATATCAATAACATCAACTCCACACTATTGTCAGATGATAAAAAAGTTTACGTCCACAAACTGTCCTTTAAAAAAATGAATAATATCACCTCAAAACTCTTCAGAAGAATAATTGTAATTCTAATATTATTATACCTCAGTTTATAATCTATACATTACAACATCCAGATCACAGTGGATTTACAAATACATAACATTTAGTAACACATACAAAATTGATAAAATTACACTTCTCTACAGACATTTCAGGTTGTTTATATTGGTTCAGCTTATTTATGCTTTTTTGTGAAATGATACTCTGTTTCAGTGTAAATACAGGACATTACAAGAACATATTTGCACTAACACAGTAAAAAAATTGAACTTGATTTTTTTTAGGTTTTTATGGTAATATTTTCCTCAGTCTGTATGTGGAATCTGAACTATATTTTCTGTAAATATCATAGTTGTGATTCTTGCCTTTCACAAATTCATCCCATGGGCCGGATTGGAACCTTTGGTGGTCTGCATCTGGGCCTGGACCACACGTTTGACACCCATGCTTTAACACCTTAGACATGATTCCATTTCAATGTGTTGTTGTGAGTCTGTGTTTTGTTTGAATGTCAGAAAAGCTGCAGTGAGTTTGAGTGTGTCTTTTCTTCAGTTGTTTTGTTTTAGTTTGTGTCCTAGGATCAAAACAAGAGGAATAACAGTAAAAAGACAAAGAGAGGAAGTGAGGCTTGAAAGGTTTATAGTAAACACACTCAGAATGTACGTCAATAAAAGTTGTTTAGTGTGAACTGGAACAAACTGAACAACAACAAGGATTTTAAGTTTGGTCCAGTATTTATTTATTTGTTTTTCAGTCCAGCTGCTTTTGTGCACCTGGTTGAACTCCTTAAAGCAGCTACCGGGTCTAAACTCAAAGTTAAAATAAATACAGAAGTACCAAGACAAAACTGTAAACAATAGGAAAAACAAACAAAAAAACTACAGGGAGAATTGTGTAAATACATTGATACATTTAAAAAAGGCCCAAACCATTAATTTTTATTGTCAGTCAGTCCCCCC
>JAPTHA010166292.1:0-17497 GCA_029814585.1 Gymnapogon annona | reverse complement strand
TGTGTGTGTGTGTGTGTGTGTGTGTGTGTGTGTGTGTGTGTGTGTGTGTGTGTGTGTGTGTGTGTGTGTGAAGAGGTTTATTTTTCTTGTTTTTTTCCAACGCTTTTAATCAGACTGCTGAGTTGGCTCTTACATTTAACCTCTGACCTTGATCGCTGTCATATGATCCCTGGTTTGAACAACAAAGAGGAAATGTGGGAAATGTGTTGACGTCGCTGCTTTTGTGACCCTTCCATACAATATCTATTTTTTGTGTGCAGTATCTACTCTGACAAACATATTTTAAAAATATGGAGACGTCTCGGGTATATTGTCGTCCGTATTTTATTCGAGCTGATTGAACTCCACTGTGGATTTGCATCCATGATTGCGCTGCCGTTACTCACGTCTTTGAATGCTGCGTAAGATACATTCCAGTGTCATTTATAATGCGCTACGATGTGCAACGGCAACAACAGATAAGAGAAGGTGCATTCGTAACACCGACACACACACTTGTGGGAAAAAAAGCGAAAAATAGACATAAGATTAAAGGGTACATGTTTAATCAGAGCAGAAGGTCAAATATAAATAAAACATAAAACACTGTACACACAAACACACACACACACACACACACTGATTTAAAGGCTGCCAGCATTGATAGTTAATGCTCTCGGTAAAGCTCTCTAAGCTTAGTGAAGTGCTCATATCGACACAAAGCCCCATTTACATATTTATTTAGTGCTGCTGGAAACAACTGGTCTTTATCTGTCATGGTGCAGAAGCGTCAAGTGTTAATGTTTAATATTAATGTAAAACACTTCTTATGTACCAAATTCAAGGAGGTCAATTCTGCATTCTCAGGTTCTTGTGTTTTGGTGTATTTTAATCTCTGCGCTAATGTACAATGACCAAATGAATAGTCGTGTGTAAAAAGTCCGACAAAGGGAGGAAGCACCTCCTTTATCACATTGCACTCCCCTGCTGTGGTGATTTGTGATGGTCTGTCAGATAAGAGTGGGGATGGGAGGTTGAAGGTCATCAAAATGCAGGATGCTGCGGGAATGAGAGTGATGCTGTTGGTTGAGGGTCGTGGCAGGTCAGATCTTCAATAGCCCAGGAGAGGGTCCCAGTGGGATCCCCTCAGCTGGGGTTACTGGAGACAAGACAAGCTGATGGCCGCGCGCCGTTGCTCGGAAACGAGAAAGTGGAGCATATATAGCTCTTACAACACTGCTTCTCAATTACTTTCAGTTAGTCTCTCTCTCCCCCCCCCAGGAAGAAGAAAACATTTGCTCCCTCCCATTTTTCGACCCAAAGCCCACCGGTCTTTCCTTGTCGTAGTCACAATGAAGCCAAGCGCTACATATTAGTCGTTGTGTTTCCTGGTCTTAGCTTTAGGGAGAATTTGGTTCTCATTATCTCTGTCTCTCTCTGTCTTTCTTTTCATCTCTGTTAAATATTCATGATGGGTGTATAAAACACCTACATCATAGAGCTAATACTCCCTGTACACACTCTGACAATGAGAGCACTACTGACACCTACTGTAGTGGATGTGACATTACACTTTATTCTAGTTTGGCAAAAAAAAAAAAAAGCATGTTCCCTAGGGGCACCATTGCACCCCATTATTTGAAAAATTCTGATGTGCTCTGTTTTTTGTTTTTTTTGTTGTTTTTTTCAGACGGCAGCGCCATTTTCAAGGGCTGTTTCCACAGGCCGGATAATGTCACTCTGGCTCTGCCTTTCAGTGCCATCATTCAGAACATGTCTGTGGACAAGTGTGTGGATATGTGCACAGAAAGGGTGAGAAGGTTTTGGGTGGGTGTGTATGTACCGTGAGACATGTATGTGCAGTGTGTAACGAATGCTGTGTTTTAGGAGAAATCCCTGGCCGTCCTGGCTGGAGCCCGATGTCACTGCGGGTTCCCGACACCACTCTTCTCCCTTCACGAGCTGGAGGACGAGAACATGTGCTTGCACCACTGTCAGGGCGAGGAGTTTGAGAGCTGTGGGAATGAAGAGTACTTTGTGGTGTATCAGACGCAAGTGCAAGGTAAAGTTTGGCGACAGCTTTGTCTTTGTGGTAAAAATATGGCCTAGTACATGTAAGAAAGCACGTACCACTCCCTGCAGGCAGGAAACACATAAAGCATTGAGAACATCCGTGTGTGAAGTCTGTAATGAGCTTCTGTAAACAAGACAGTACTCTCTTTGTTTGGTAGTTCCTTGTTCTAGTACCTCAATGTAGACTGGTCCTTCATCACAGTGATAGATAGACACAAGGGAAAATTCCAGATACAGCAGCATAACACAAAGAGTAGAAAAAACAGAGTAGAACAGTTAGTCAACAATTGAATTCTTGTACAACATTGACAGCATAGACAGTATACATGATTGAAGTCCCAGAGATGATAACGATAACGAGGGGCTGATGCGTCATCGGGAGCTGAGAGATGGAAGTGAATTTCCTCGCAGGCCACTGTTAGCATAGCATTTCGGCTGCTAACCGCTAACAGTGATATGGAATTTCAAGATGTGCTCAGTCTGTTTCCTCTGTTTACACCACACTAAATACATTAGACCGCCCACAGACCAGTACCAGTCCATGGGTCAACTGGTACCGGGCCACACCGGAAGAATACACAAGTTGTATTCTTTCCATTTTATTTATTATCGGATTCTGAGCCATGTTTTAATAATGTTTTAGTTTTAGAAAGTTTGCATCTGTCTATTTTGTCATGTCCAGATGTTCACATGTGTTACCTACATCCACTACCTTCTTCAAAGGGCTGTTCTAACACTAACACATAATATATTAGCATTAGCTAAATTGAAACCCCAAGCTGGAAAAATGAACAAAAAACAAATGTCTTTGTTTGGTTTCTTTGGTTGTAGAGAAGCCGTTACGAATGTTATGTTGTTACTGCTAATAAAGTTACATACACAGTGGATTCACCCTTATTGTTATATTTACTAAATACCAGTTCTTATGTGGGTCCTATCATTTATTTTTTTGTATTCATCCACCACAACTAGTTTGCTGTCCTAGTACACATAAGAAAGAACGGACAACTCCCTGCAGGCAGGCAATACATAAAGCATGGAGAACATACACGTGTGAAGTTTGTAAACAGCTTCTGTAAATAAGAAGGTACTCTCTTTGTTTGGAAGTTCCTTTTTCTAGTACCTCAGTGTGGAGTGATCTTCTATCACAGTTAAACAATGTAGAAAGCCTCTTTATGTAGATTATATGGAACGATTATATGTAGGAATATGGAACATTATTTTACATACCTGTGGACAGACGAGACACATGCCCACAGCCGCGCCACTGCAGGCGTGGATGTTCATAACTCAAACCCACTCAAAATATATACTTTACATTTTCTGTCAATACATTTCTTAGTGATTGGATTTCTGTTCCTTTATTCACATAATTTGACAGTTGGAGTTTAGTTAAATTCACTAGCAGACAGACTACTTTTCATTCCAATCTCTCAACATGACGCTGTAATCATAAAAACAGGAAGTGATCCCCTTTCAGAATCGATTTGAAACCCAAACCTCAGAGATGTGTCTCACTGCCTCATTGATATGTATTTGTATAACTAACCGATCTTGTTTGTGTTTCATGTGACCGTTAGATAACCGCTGCCTGGACCGCCACTTCCTCTCAACTCGCTCCAAGCAGCTCGTGGCCCTCGCTAGTTTCCCTGGCGCTGGGAACACGTGGGCTCGCCACCTCATAGAGCTCGCCACCGGCTTCTACACTGGCAGCTATTACTTTGATGGCTCCCTTTATAATAAAGGTAAATATCACTCCACAATATTCACGGCTCCTCAGCGCACCTCTGTGGATGAAAGCTTTGACTGAGGGACATCATTCTTTTGACAGGATTCAAAGGGGAGCGAGACCACTGGAGGAGCGGCAGAACCATCTGCATTAAAACGCACGAGAGCGGCAGGAAGGAGATCGAAGCCTTTGACTGCAGCATCCTCATGATCCGAAACCCTTACAAAGCCCTCATGGCAGAGTTTAACCGCAAGTATGGAGGCCACATCGGATTTGCCTCCCAGGCCCACTGGAGAGGGAAAGGTGAGATACACCAGATGAGAACTAATTTTACATTGCACATAACATTCAACGTGATATAAACTGGTGGTCCCCAACCCCCAGTATCAGTGCTCATCCATGGGTCAATCAGACAACACAACTTACATTATTTCTGTTTTAGTTATTGCCAGATTCTAAACAATGTTTGATTTTGAAAAAATCTGATTCTCTGGGTCACATCTCTCTATGTTGACATGTCCAGATGTCAACATAACTTCTTCAAACAGCCGTTCTAACCCCTAACACATAATACATTAGCATTAGCTAAAATTGAAACCCCCAAGCTGGAAAAATGAACCTCCGGCTGGATAGCTCAGTTGGTAAGGCACCGGGCTGGTGCATAGGGGACAAGGTTTGATTCCTGGGAGGAGCATCCAGTGGGTTGTGTCAGGAAGGGCATCCAACATAAAAACTCCTGCCAAATCAAACATGCGAATAATTGAGTTTGCTGTGGCGACCCCGGAAGGGAAAAAAAGCTGAAAGAAATCATCATCAAGCTGGAAAAATGAACAAAAAACAAATGAAACAATGAAAATATTGTCAGACATTAAATGGGTCCGTGACACAAAAAAGGTTGGGGACCACTGATATAAAACACTATATGTATGTAGAAATATTTTTAGTATTGAGTATTAGCATCTTTCAAACTAAAGGAAAACATCGAAAAATCAGTGCAAATAATTTAGAAAAATGTTAAAAATCTGATCAGTAACAAAAGATTATTGCAAAAAAAAAAAGCATTTGTTTGTGAAAGGTTTTGTTCTCTTTATTTAAGCCAGAAAAAAAAATCCACCGATTTATGAAACTTAAAGATCAATAGGTGATTGTGTCATTACAGAATAGGTTTATTCATTTTTTAAACATGCCAGAATGCTAAAAATGTGATCAGTGACTCAATGGAACAAAAGATTATTACAAAAAAAAGCATTTGTTTGTGCAAGGTTTAGTTCTCTTTATTTAAGCCATCGCAAAAAAGGGAACCAGTATATGAAAACTAAACATCTTGAAGTGATTGCGTCATTTAAGATTTGGTTTAATAATTTTTTAACTGTTGCAAAACAAAGAAAAAGAGTTGATTAATCGGCTCTGAAACTTATAATGACGTAGAAAGAAGGGTTTTGAAATGGAGGAGGTGAGCAACAGGATGAGGCATCTTTCTATTTCAGTGGCTTTGACCTTATTCACCAGTGTGGTTTGAAGAGGATGAACTCAAACGAGAAATGAAACAGATCGTGAGCCAGTGGCACGTCACCCAGTCAAACCAACTCACTCATCAGAAAGTTTACACTTCACCGTAATTTGATCGAGTGGTACAAAACACAAAAACGTCCAAAGGTGTTGTGTTGCGCTCACTGCGTCACTGCGCTTTGTGTTGAATTTATTTGCGTGCTGGCTGCTTTTTTTTTGTGGTTGTTTTGTTTGTTTGTTTTTTTAAGATTGGTGAGGTGTCTCTTTGTTTATTAGATCAAAGTCTGCATTTAATTCCTTTAGTGATCATCATATTTCATTCCGTGCTTCCCTTTTTCCCTGCGTTCATTCAGCCGCCCACATGTGTTTCGGTAACCATGGCAACTGGTTTTGTCTGGCCCGCGTATCGTCTCTCTGACTTTTCTCTGAGGTTTAATCGATTTGTACTCCCCGGCACTGGAGAGTTGCCGACCCAGCAGTTGCCACTCTTTGTGAAAACATCAGCACATTTGTCCTGCCGTTTCCTATGAGCTTTTATTCCATCCATCCATGGGAAAATGACGCCATGACATTGGTGGGAGAAAGGGTTTGTGACAGCTGCCACTTCCAGTACAGACAGGAGCTGCGGTTTGAGAGTCAGTGTGACATTGTGTACAGGACCCACCGTGTTCAGCAGATGAAATTACACACACCCGCTGCCTTTCATTGTGTCCCCAAAAGACCAGGGGTCAGGCACATTATTTAAGGGCATGTCATGTTTTTACAAAGCAATGCTTGTTATTGATTCAGTTAAAATTTCCTGCATTATTTACTTTGGTTTAATACAGGGGCGTTAACCTCATTTGAGTTCAGGGGCCAAATTCAGCCAGATTTGGTCTGAAGTGGGCGGAGCCAGGAAAATAATCACAGAATTCCATTTCAGTAATGTCAATTCCAAACTTTCCTCATCTGATAGAAATGTTTACATCAATAACCTTTAAAACAATGTCAATAACATGAACAATCTTGAACTTTTTGAGAAAAACAAGTGTAATTTAATCATTTTTTTTGGACATTGTTATTTACATATAGAATATTGTTAAAATTACACTTACTTCTCATCAGACATTTCAGGTTGCTTACATTTGTTTTGGTGTGAAATGGTACTTCATTTTAGTTTAAATAGAGGAAAATGACATGAAAATATGGACATTTACACGGAGAAAATTTTTGAAGTTGCAAGAATTGATAGATTGATAGGTTCAATTGCACAGCAGCGTCAAATTTTGGTGTTCAGTTATTCTACACAGCTTGTGTCTGTACAAGCAGACCATAATACTCAGCCCATTGTTGTTGTGCAGGTGCCGCAATCATTGACTACAAACTCAGTGCTGCAGGCTCTTAACTTTAAAACCCAATCTCTCCAAACAGTAAAGACGTGCGCTAATGCAGCACGGCTTCTGCCAGCTGCTGCGTTTATGGGCCTATAGATTAATGCTGGATGAAATGTTGCAAGCGAAGGACTTTTCCTCAGAAATGAAACTGTAAATATTAATGCCAATTGAATCAGTAAAACTTCTTTTGAACATTCTTTTGAAAACATGACTTTCATCTAAATGAACTCGGGTTTTCACACTCTGGATTCTCATATGGTCTTTATTCCCTTGAGGTTTGCTCTTGGTCACTGCTTTTTTGTGTTGGACTTGACAGATGTGATAGAAAAATGAACTTTCAAAGTGAAAAAAATACTAGTCATGTTTTTTAAAATAACATGTTATTTAGATTTTTCTTTAGACAATATTACAGTTACATTCATACACTACAAGACGACATTCACAACCCACAATGACAGGATCAGAGACAACAGACAAAAAAAGCACACAGGAAACAGGTACAATGACCAAAACGACAGCAAAAAAACACTGCAGCTGAACCAGTGTGGTGTGCTGGTAAATTTTCCAGGTACTTTTTCTGTCATATTTTTTATCCAATTTCCAAAGGTCTTGGATAACAGCTTGTTAATGTATAATTCAGCAGAGCCTCGATCACAGTTGCTTTTTTTGTGTTTATGAAAGACACCATCAACGACATTGGATTTATTTTGCAAACCACTTACCATGTTACAGACTTGGATTGTGCCGTATTTAGTAAAAATGGCAGTTTTCCTTCTATTTATAATTTCAAGGACCAATACTCACTGGACCTACTCTTGTAGGCTTTTCATGTGTTATTTCTTTTATATGATTTTATTTTGGATTTTTCATTAGACAATATTACAGTTATATTCATACATAACAAAACGACATTCACAACCCACAATGACAGGATCAGAGACAACAGACAAAAAAAAACCACACACACACACACGAAGAGCACAAAAAATACAAAACAGGTACAATAACAAAAAAATACATAAGTGAGAGAACCTCATCAGTCACATATGTTGACCTCTGACCCCTAAGTCCTACAAGCCCTGCTCGGGTATATACATTTTCCATGTAGTTTATAAATGGTTCCATATCTTGCAGAACATCCTACTTCTTTCATGTCTCATTTCTTTTCATTTGTCCTGTTTTTTGTAGAGTGGCCCGAGTTTGTGAAGAACTACGCTCCTTGGTGGGCGTCTCACACGTTGGACTGGCTACATTACGGAAAGAGGGTGCACGTGGTCCACTTTGAGGAACTGAAGCGAGACCTGTTCTCCCAGCTCAAAGGGATGGTCCAGCTCCTGGGTTTGAAGGTCTCTGAGGACCGGCTGCTGTGTGTCGAGGGCCAAAAGGACGGCAACTTTAAACGCTCGGGGTTACGCAAGCTCGAATACGACCCTTACACACCTGAAATGCGAGCTAGCATCAACGAACTGATCAGAACAGTAGACACTGCCCTGAAGAAAAGAAACATGTCCGGAGTTCCAGAGGAATACATGCCAAGATGATATATGGGATCATTTAGTTTTCTCTTTCCACTCTTTTAATTGGACTCTTCAGTGCTTCATGTTTTATAGACGACATGACTTCAGTAGGTTTTTCTATTTCATTTCATAGTCATAGTGGGGGATGAATTGGTCTGTTTATGGTCCTACTGTTTGTTTTATTTTTTATCCGTCTTCTTTTGAACAGCTCCATGTATTTATAGTAGGGCACATTTTCTTTTTGTAGAGAAGCTTTTCTTTTTTTGTTATTGTCTTTGTTTTGTTTGTTTTTTTTTCATTTTTGGGATCATTATGAAAAGCACTTCTTTATCCTGCTCTATGCACATGTGCTGCGTTGGCATGTGCGCACGCCTTAACATGACAACAGTACACTATAGCTGTGACATTACAGAGAGGCACGTCTTACTCTTGCAGGCTTATCTGTGAGTCAGTGATCCAAATGATACGGTACAAAACTCTTGAGCGTGTCGCCAGCTTATTTTGCATCACAAAGATTCAGAAGATTTAAGAAGATTCTGCTGCTATCACAGTTTTAGAGCAGGTTACTATTTTATAGACGGAGTTCACTGAAAACTTTAAAAATGTTAAGCCCTTTACCGAAAAGGGAACACCATGCAATATGCAGGCGATGACTACCTGATGAAGATACTGTGTGTTTTTGTAAGTTATTCGACAAAAAAAAAAATTCTCAGCTCCTCTCGTTCAAGAAGATGAAAAATCCCTCTTGAAGGCACTGATTCAAAGAGAGAAGAGGATTTATCTCGGCGTATATTTATCTCTGTTATTATCGACTAATTTGGTTGAATATGTTTTCTGAACACTGGACTTGATGCAGAAATCCAAAAAGCACTTGACTGTGCACACACTAGCCCCAAAGATCACTGAGGAATTAGACGTTTTTGTCGTAGACTGAAGGTTTTCTTTAGTTTTAGACGTTTTGAGGTTAGATATTTATGTTTTAAGGTAGTTTAATCATGCTGAATGTGAAAAAACAATTTATTTTATTGCTTTATTATAGTAAGAGCTCACCTGATTATAAGACTGGTTGTACTTCTACTCCCAATAAGGTACGAAAAAAAAGAACGGTCCACACCTGTGTGAAAAATGTGTGAAATGTGCTCAGATTTTACAAAACAGCACGACTTATAGCGCTACGCAGTGTGCTTTGCCATATGCTTAAAAAAAATTTAAAAGCAAATATATATATATATATATCTATATACATAACAAACCACTGGTGAGATCCAGAAAACATTAACTGACTTCCATTTTCTGTAAAATATATACGGAATATATTTTTATAGTGTGCGCTGACACATCAAAAATATTTCTATTGCAAAAAAGTAACTGAAAAGCTGTTTCTATTTTTAAGACATGCTTTAAAACTGTACTGGCTCTCGGCTCTATTCATTGACTCGCTGGCACTTTTTGAAATATAAGTGTCACATTTGAATGTATTTTCTATGGAATGAATGTAACGTGAAGGCCCAATAAAAGTTAATGTAAGGTATCAGTGTTGTGGTTTCATACTTTGACGAATGGAAAAGAAACACGGCAGGTTGTGTTGGAGAAGGACACCTCTCTCTGTTCAACCTGTGTCAGTCTACTCATGCATGTACTTTTATGGAGTTACGAAATAGCAATAATTAATTGGTCTCAAATGA
This sequence comes from Gymnapogon annona, assembly GCA_029814585.1. Taxonomy (NCBI): domain Eukaryota; kingdom Metazoa; phylum Chordata; class Actinopteri; order Kurtiformes; family Apogonidae; genus Gymnapogon; species Gymnapogon annona. The sequence goes on along the minus strand of JAPTHA010166292.1, from coordinate 7,632 downwards.
GCTTATTTATTTAACAAAATAGCACTGTTGATATATTGTTACACAGCTCTGTTTCATTTTTTCCCTCCCTGTCAACCGCAGTAAAGACAGACCTCTATCTCCCCCTGACCCAGTTTATTAGACCTGTAATTCAGTTTTAGGAACTACGCTCCCCAGGGGAATTTTTGGGTTGTGTATTCACACACGCAGTAGAACCATGGTATGGAGTGTGACCTAATCTTATTCTGCATCCTCCAAAGCACTTTTACACACACTACAACTAACACACACACACGCACACACACACACAGGGATGTAAAATTATCTATATTTATTTCCAAAATGTGAGTGAATAATATGGAATGAGCCAAAGACAATCTCCATAAAGTGTTTAGTGGACACATCAACAGCAGAGTGAAGGATTTAACCTCATACATCCCATAGTCACTGTTGAGACTTGAGACTTAGACTTTCTTTATTGTCATTGCACAGACACACACAGTGGGTCTGGCAACGAAATGTTGTTGCTTGGCAACTGAAAACAAAGCACAATACAAAAGTTTCTAAAGCCATGAGTGGCTGCAGTGCATCAGATATAGAGTATGTTACCTTGCACTGCAGCCAAGATCAACAACACGAATGTATGTTTCCACACTCGACTGTCTTCTCTTCATCTGTTCATGTAGATGTGTTCGTTCTCTTCTCAGATGTGGACACTGAACTGGAAACGTTGCAGATGATGCTCCAATGGGAAAGCTCAAAAGGTCACACAAAGTGTTTATTATTGCTAATTAATCAATGTAGTCTGTAGATCTGTTGTATAAACTGATGTATACTGTTGTATAAAAGCTGGAAACCCGGCTGGATAGCTCAGTTGGTAAGACACCAGGCTGGTGCATAGGGGACCTGGGTTCGATTCCAGGGATGAGCGTCCAGTGGGTTGTGTCAGGAAGGGCATTCGATGTAAAAAAAAAAAAATCCTGCCAAATCAAATATGCGAACTGGATTCACTGTGGCGACCCCAGAAGGGAAAATGCCGAAAGACCTCATACTGTTGTATAAAAGAAACAGGACTTATATCTATACAACCTACGTCACAGCCGCGTCGTATTCACCACAACACACTGCCTCTTCAGCAAGACATGGAAATGGGCGTGGCTGGAGGTCTACCAATCAGCAAACACCTATGTTATATAGTTCCTGTTGAACTAAAAAAAAGACCTGTGAATAGGAACTAAAAAAGTACTACAAGCTATCGTCGTAGTTCATAGTTCCTATGCTGTGGGAGTGTGTGAAAAAAGGTTCTGAGAACTAAAAAGGTTCTAGGAACTACAAAAGGTTCCTACAGTGGGAAAGCTTCTAAACTGTAGGCTGATCTCATTGGTCCTCCGTAGCTGTCATTTCCCTATTGGCTCTGTTATCTGACTCCATCAACCTTCTTCTGAGCTCAGACCCTCGTGTCCTGCAGTGGTTCTGGTCAGCATCTAAGAACCATAAAGAGAGACAAAGGCCTCTGCCCTGACCTCAGGGTTATCTCTGTGTCTCCGCAGCTCGGTTTACTATGAGTCATTTCCCTACCTCCTTTAGTTTGGTATGTGGAAGCTGCATAATTAACTATGACAACTGTAGCACCAGTACCACTTTTACTTAACATTTTTCAACCAACTTAAAAATCATGGTCAAACAAGTAAAATAATAATCATTTGAAGAAAATTATCAGAATGTGCCAAGCTCTAAAAGCGAGTGATGAGGCAGAATTAAAACAACTTCTAATGTTTGAGGGGGGTGGGGGGGGGTTATATGTCAGGGTCAATACAACATTCAAGTGCCATTGTATTACTTTCTGATAAGGTGCATATTTACAGTTGATAGATCAATAAACAGTGAGTTTCTACTCATGAAGGTGAAAAAAAATATTGCCTCCAATTTTCAAATGTAACTTCATGTGGAATTCAAGTGCGTATCCTGTCTCATTTTGTTTCTAATCCAGGATCATTATTAGTGAATCAGCTCTGACCTGTGTGCTCTTCCACCTCAAGCACATTGGTGATTACATAAGTCTTCTGGGACCTATCAGGGCCATTAGTCGGAGTTACTTGATAAATCACTGCAGGTTCATCACAGGGAACCCTTTTCCTGTTACAAGTGAGCGTTTGAATGATTGTTGTGAAAGAGACACCGATAATGGCAGCTTTAAAAGTGAATCATGTCTTGAGTTTCAGTATGATTCATTTCTACCTTGACCATCTGGGTTCCCTCTGACATTCACTGTTTCAACATTAAAAAAAAAATCACAAGATGTGTTCATGTTGGTGTTCTTGTAATGATTCCTCTTGTTTCAGTGATTAGGAGGAAGTATGTGGGTTTGTGGGTTGTGGTGTATGGAAGGTTCATAGTCCTCAAATTGAATTTTTTTATTGACATCAGCAAAATACACGATTGAAAAAGTAAACATTCAGTGGAACAAGCTTTACTAAAAAAAATTATAATGTAACAGATTATAATGTTTGCATCATCATTTTACAAAACAAAAGTAAAACATATTAATACCCCTCGGCCCCAAGTAAAAACCAACTATCTATTGCACAAATATCCATATGCGTTACAGAAAAACATCTGCTTCTTTTCTACAAATCAAGCAAATGTTTCCACATGCATTGCTATTTCACAATCTTTCGATTCACTGCTAAAATTTCTCGCTTGTTGATAAAGCTGTGCATAAAACATTTCCACACATACCACTTTGGACATACTCTTCCTACTTTGTGAGACTAAAGCCCTTGAACGCAACATGAAGTATGTATCTACTTTCTTACATCTGCAGCTGTTGATTTGACTGTGAAAGACAAGTGGCAGCTTTTTCCAACCTGATCACCATACAATCCAGACTGACTTGTACTGAGAGAAGATGTTTTCCATATCTGTTGTTAATCAATGTACATATTTTACCAAAGTGGTTTCCAACCTCGTGGACCGGTACTGGTCTGTTGGTCTATTGGTACACTGAAAGTATGCATAACTTACATGATTTCCCTTTTATTAATTATCAGATTCTCAACAATAGTTTACTTTGGAAAAACTACCACATTCTCTGGGCCACATCTGTGTATTTTGTCATGTCCAGATGGTCACATGTGTTACCTACATCCACTAACTTCTTCAAATGGCTGTTCTTACACTAACACATAATACATGAGCATTAGCTAAATTGAAACCCCCAAACTGGAAAAATGAACAAGAAACAAATGTCTTTGTTTGGTTTCTTTGGTTGTAGAGAGGCTGTGGTTCATGTTATATTGTTCCTGCTAATAAAGTTACATACACAGTGGATTTGCCATTACTAATAAATACCAGTTTTTATGTTGGTCCTATCATTTCATTCTGTTGTATTCTTCATTTGTTATATTATTCATTTTCTGCTGTTGTGAAATACTTTTCATTCCAAACTCGAGAGGGGTTTTTTTCTTGGATTTATAAAACTATATCAGGAATTGACCCACTTTCCAACCTTTAGTTGGGTGCCAGTGTTGCACTGCCTGAATGATACGTGTATAATAAACTGATCTCGTTTCTGTGTCATGTGACCATTAGATAATGCATTGACAGCCACTTCCTCTCAACTCACTCCAAGCACCTTGTGGTCCTCGCTAGGTTCATAGCATTAAACAGCACTAAATGTCTGTCACACGGAGCTGGACCGAGACATTTACTAAAACAGGCCTGTGGTCCAGCTCTCTGCTCCCTCTCAGGTACATACACACACTACATACACACACTCCCAACCTACAAACAGGAGCAGAGACAACACACAACGAAACACGAAGAGCACAAAAAACACAAAAGAGGTACAATGACAGACAAAAATAAAACACAAATAAATGAACTGCATAAGTCACATAGAGACATATGTTGACCCCTGACCTCCTTAGTCCTACAAGGCCTGCTCGGGTATATAGAGCTGAACCAATGTAATTTGCTGGTAAATTTTCCATGTAGTTTGTAAATGGTTACAAATCTTGTAGAATATTCTACTCTTTTTTTTTATCCAACTTCCAAATGTAGTTTCTAAATGCTTGCAATATTTCAATCTATTGTTAATCAATGTACAAATTTTACATATTTTTGACCAGTTTACAGTGTGAAAGCACTAAATGTGCGTAGAGGCTCTGCCACCCACAGAGCTGGACAGAGACAGGTACCGAGACAGGCTGGTGGTCCGGCCCTCTGCTCCCTCTCAGTTACATTCATACACTACAAGATTACATTCCAAAGACAAAAAAACACACACACACAGAAAGAGCACAAAAAAAACATGTAACAGGCACAGTCGCTAAAAACAAACAAATAAAAAATAACAAATAAAGTGAACCGCATGACTCACATAGAGACATATGTTGACCTCTGATCTCCTAAGTCCTACAAGCCCTGCTTGGGTATATAGAGATGAACCAATGTGGTGCGCTGGTAAATTTTCCATGAAGTTTATAAATGGTTGACATATTTCATATCTGTTGTTAATCAATGTACATATTTTACATATTTTTGGCCAATTTACAGTGTGTAAGCACTAAATGTGTGTGGAGGCTCTGCCATCCACAGAGCTGGACCGAGACAGGTACCGAGACAGGCTGGTGGTCCGGCCCTCTGCTCCCTCTGCTCCCATCGCACTCTCCATTTTTGACATCACAGAGCTCTTGAACTTCTGCCTAAAGTCATTGCCCATGAAAACATATAAGACGGGGTTAAGGAAACTGTTTGCAGCCGCCACCGACGTACCGACTTTGAGTCCAGTAGTGATGACGCTGTGGTTGTACTGGTGGTGGTTGAGCTCCAGGAGGACAAATACATGGTACGGAAGCCAGCAAGTGAAAAAAGCGGCGACCAGCGCAGTCATGACTTTGAAGGGTTTGGAGACTTTGGTCATTCTGTTGGTTTTGATTTTGAGGATGATAATAGAGTAGCAGATGATGATGATGAAGAATGGGACGACGAACCCGGCCAGGAAGCGAGACACCCCGATGATAGTGTGAATGTGTCGGCCTGAGTAATTGTTATAGCAAGAGGTTTTACCCATGTATGTGACGACATCACGGAAGATAATAGAGGGAAGGCTGAGGGCCACGGCGAAAACCCAAGCCAGGAAAACCACCAGAGATGCCTTTTTAACGGAGCGGTGGTTCTGGGCCCAAACCGGGAACACCACGGACACGCAGCGGTCGACGCTGATGACGACCAGGAGGAAGATGCTGCCGAACATGTTGACGAACATGACAAAGGAGGTGAACTTGCACATGAACAAGCCAAAGATCCAGGTCTCCATGGCCATGTGGGCGATGCTGAAGGGGAGACAGGCACAGAAGATGAAGTCCGAGATTGCCAGGCTCAGGTACCAGGTGGTGTTGACTGTCTTCTTCATCCTGAAGCCAGCGATCCAGATCACTAGACCGTTCCCCAGGAAGCCCAGCAGAAAAATGACAGCGGTGACCACCAGTAGAGTCACGCACAGAGGTTCACTGAAACAGGCCGACTTGAACTGAAAGACTGGCTCCTCGTGGGTAGCATATTCCCCATAGGTTTCAGTGTAATTATAATAGTCGTCATATTCATAGCCATCTGAAATATCCATTTTACCTCAAGGAGCAGAACTTTCTGAAAAAAAAAAATTAAGAAAAGCAGGGTCTGATATTTCCAGTAGAATTCATTGGACTATGTATTTCATTTTAAAATAAAGGCACAATTAAATGTGATAATACTGTTATAATAAATACCTTCAGAACAGATCATCAGCTGCTGTTACCGTGACGATGCCCAGAGCTGCGTGTCGGCAGAACTGTGTGTTTCCTTGAAAAGTGTCAGAAACACAACCGGCTGCGAAGTAATCAGCTGACCTGGTGGTTTCTCAACACTTCCATCCTCTGCAGACTTTCAGTACTGCATTTTTTTTTTTTTGGGGGGGGGCTCTTGTTGTGGGCATTTGTTTATCAGATAACACATACAGCTTTTACACAGCAACTGACATCCAACCAACCATTCACACTAAAATGATCTTTGGTTTTAAGATATCTGAGCTTTGACAATTATATTTAATGCAGCCTCTGACTTTCACCAGAAGTTTGGTTTCAAATGTGAAAAACTCCAGTGGCTTTGAATCCATCATAAACACATTGCTTGTTTACATAAACCAAAACAGTTGTGTAAACCTGGAGAAAATAACCTACTGGATGAAAAAAAAGTGGGATGTTCTACAAGATATAGAACCATTTATAAACTACATGGAAAATTTACCAGCACACCACATTGGTTTATCTCTATATACCCAAGCAGGGCTTGTGGGACTTAGGAGGTCAGAGGTCAGCATATGTCTCTATGTCCCTATGTGACTCATGCGGTTCACTTATTTATTTATTTTTGTCATTGTTTTGTGTTTTTTCTGCTCTTCGTGGGTTTTGAATGTCGTCTTACTGTGTATAAATTTAACTATAACATTGTTTAATGAAAAATCCAAATAAAAAAATTTAAAAATAAATTATCTTTGGCTTTAAGATACCTGAGCTTTCACAATTAGATTTCAAGCAGCCTGTGACTTTCATCACAGGTTTGGTTTGAAACGTGTAAAACCCCAGAAATAATCTATGAGGCTTTGACTCATTCATACAAGCGGACTGTGTTGACATAAACCTATACGTCACTTTGGGAAATTTTGTCACAAAGTGCGTTGTAGCAATGAGAGTTCCATGCAGCAATAATTTCACTTTTTGGGTTTTTCATGACACAATATTACAGTTACATGCATACACTACAAGACAACATTCACAACCCACAATGACAGGATCAAAGACAACAGACAAAAAAACGCCAACAACATAAAAAGCACAAAAAACACAAAATGGCTACAATGACCAACACCACCCCCCCCAAAAAAAACCCCAAAAACAAACAAACACCGAAAAGAAATCAGTGAAAGGCAAGAGTCACATAGAGACATATGTTGACCTCTGACTCCTAGGTACAACAAGCCCTGTTTGGGTATATAGAGCTAAACCAATGTTGTGTCCGGTTCATTTTCCATGCAGTTTAATTTTTATCAACAGCATTTAAAAAAAATAGATTCTTTATTAGATAATACTAGTTGCATCTCACTCCTGTTGAATTCGTTCATTTTATTGCAGTCACTGGTGTTTCCCATCCTCTCCAACAGTTCTGTGTCGTTCGAAATATAATTTTAAATTATTTTTATGACTGGCAACTTGTCCAGGGTCCCCCTCCCCGCCTTCGCCCTTGAGTAGCTGGGATAGGCTTCAGTGACCCCCGCAACCCTGCAAAGGATAAAGCGAGTTTGGAAGATGAATTAATGAATTATTTTTACATTTTTTCAATTGATTATCTTTTCAACTCTCCCAAACGTATATGTCCTGCTTAAACCTACATCCTTTCAGAAAGTCAATCTTTCAAATTTCTCCTTTTTCTCCATGTTTTTATGTTGTAATAGTCATGTATATGCACATAGTTTGATATGGTAATTATGTAAAAGTCATTCTCCAAATAGAGCGAGACTCACTCATTGTGTAAGCACATGTGCTTGTGAAGGCTCTCAGTCGTACAGGAAAAATCCATCGTAGTAAGGGTTTCTTCTGTCGTCATCTGTACTTGTAG
>JAPTHA010166269.1:0-17512 GCA_029814585.1 Gymnapogon annona | reverse complement strand
GTGTGTGTGTGTGTGTGTGTGTGTGTGTGTGTGTGTGTGTGTGTGTGTGTGTGTGTGTGTGTGTGTGTGCGTGTGCGCAAGTGTGTGTCACATCTAAGCTCACACATGTGCAGTCAGGCGTGTGATGGTCAGACTTTTAGAGTTAGCATCAAATGGGTAACACGAACACAGGGGTTCCATATTACAAAGCTTTGGCTGGTCATGCACACCAAACCATCCAGCCAGATCTGTATTTCACTTGAGAGAGACACCTCTGGGAATAGGTTCTGGGTCGGCCGTCATCCATTAAATGTTCAATGCACACCTAAATGTCAAGCCAGATGGTTGGGATTCATTCAAATGTACATGCTATTGTTAATACGGCAAACCAGCTCTTTGAGATGTAAATCGGAGGCTGGTCCAAGTGTTCTGCATCTACCAGATCGAGTTTTGATTCTCCCAGGGACAGTGTTACATTAAGTGGGTCAGAGAAACAGAAGTGGAAGGACAAAAGAGACATTCAGACTGTTTGTTTTTCATACTCACACATGGGGTTGTTTGGAGTCTTCGTATCGATGTAATAGTTAAACTCCGTGAGGAATTCAGTGTTGTTTTTGTTCGTGTCAGGTGGCTTCAAGTCCTTGCAGTACATCCTGTTGGACACAAACAAAGTAGACGCTGAATGAGTCATCCAACAATTATCATTCTGAAAATGTAGTTCATTTGACAACACTTTACCTTGGCGCAATGAATGTATAGCCATATTCATCAAACTTGTCGGCCATTAGACTTTCTGAAACTGGTTAAAAAAAGAAAATGTTATGAGCTTTCCATTCGCTCAGGTTAAATTAAAGAGTCACAGTGGAGGCTGAAATAGTCATTATATGTAGATGAGATGGCGCTGCACAGGGCAGAGTAAGACACCTGCTGAACATTTCAGGGAGTAATAGTAAGACAGAACTCCAGTAGAGACCAGAACTAACATGAGGTTTATTCTCTTAGCAGAAAAAACATTAGTGGCACAGTTCCACATATTGAACATTGCCACATCCTTCCTCTCAACAAATGATTTTTTTTCCCCATTTAGAATAACATCCTCAGGTTAGGCCATTTAGTTAAACTGTGACTAAAATAACAAATCAAGACGAGAGAGCATCGGAAAAATACAAAGCTAAAAGGTTTTACCACATTTAACACATGAAACATGAAAGTGCATTAACTGACAGACGATTTCAAAAACATGTAAACTCTTGTACACTACATCTGTAACAGCACAGTTTTGCACAAACAACTGAAAATCAATTAAGTATAAAAGAGAACAACAAATATTGTGGTACAGAGTTGGCCAAACATGCTGGATAAAGGTCTGACAAGGCTCAAGAACAAGAGGAAAGAGATGAAAGTAAAGAAAAAAAATACTTGCCATCTTTCCCTGGAGTGGAAAAAAAATCCCAGCAGAGAGAGAATGAGTGTAGGAGAGAATCATCCCCGGGGAGGAAAAGACGACAGGGAAAAGAAAGGGAAAAAAGACAGGGTAAAACCACAGGGGTCTAAGGTGACACAATATTTTATTCACAGAGCGAGTCCTGAATAGAAATATTGTATTGCAATCAAAAGGTTTCGGGCCTTTGGATGTAAATGGGGACAGTGTTGATGGAGAACACAAAGAGCGGCTTACACTGTGGTCAGGAGATTTTACAGTCATAATTTAGATGTGTGTTTTTAGCTTTGGTATTAAAATTCTTCTGGCAGTCCTCTAAATCCGCGGCATTACTAGGCTTCAATGATGGATTTGCATTACAGTACTACACATCTGAATGAGCTCGGAAAAATTAACCGCAGCCGGCTTTTGAATAAACTTAGCGCTGCTCTGAGATTCAAGGAGACACGTCATGTTGACAGTTGATTATTTTGAACAGGGAAAATTCACATGACGACATGGGCTACTCCTTGTCCTCTTTGGTGGCCGTGATTGGGAATTAATTACACCCATGTGCTTTTCCTTTGATACGGGGTCACTGCTTACTAATCCAACAAAGTATCTGGTAATGATGGATAACAGGGAGAGCCGTGTATATACTTATGCACTCTCACCCGCCTTTCTACACCGATGAAATTCCTGCAATTACATCCTGATTCATTACAATATCTATGATATGGAGCTGCAGAGTTCAACGAAAACACTAATGCACTTCAACATGGATCACGCGGCAAAAGATGAGGGGAAAAACCTGGATTAATGCAACAACTTTAACACTATATATATATATATATATATATATATATGACAAATAGTATTACAGTTGTTGGTTATACTTGCCTTTAAAAACACAGTCAGCATTGAGTTACAATTAAACCACAGTGCTTAAAATGTTGCAGATGGAAAACAACAAAACCACACAGAAGGACAAATAGAGATGAAGCTCAGTGTGTAGGAAAGGATACTGTCTTTCATTATATGTTATTTAACAAGGTTGTAAAAATGTAACCGAGTCAAAAACTAAAGAAAACAAAGAAAAGCGCCAGCTCATGTTTTGGGTGCACAGTCGCATCTTTCTCCTTTATGGTTTCACCTTAAAATAATGCAAACATCCTGTCCTGTGTTCTTCCCGCTACACGGCGATAGTGCCAAAACCACATCTGAGGGCCACCGTTACAGGTGGAAGCTAAATACATGCACACCTACACACACACACGCATGTTGACAGTGTGTTGTGTGGGCGCACATAGCATGCAATGTGCTGCTCGTGAGTGATGCCAGCTGCATTCCACCATAAAAGAAGTGTCATTAATAATCAGGAGCCACTGACTGAAAAATACATAAATAAATGAATGCTTGCATTTTCTTGAATACACTCAATGCTCCAGGGTTTAGTGGAGCTATGTCCAAAGTGTGGCGTTGGTATATTATGTAGCAGGCAAAGGGTTAGAAGGTAAACCACAAGACGTGAATACTTGCCCAAATACGCTGTAGGGGTCCGACACACCAGGAATGATCAAGAGTTGAGGAGGAGGCAAGAGGATAAAAAAGGAGAGGGAAATGGGAGAAGAACAAAAGAGGAAGGAAAAGAAAAAAAGCCAACAGGGTTACACAATATTTTATTCAAACACTGAATAAGAATATTGTACAGAAACATATGAAACACTTAAAGGAGATACAAGGGGTTTTCACGGAATTAAGGGTGACTTTTATGTATCAGCATCAAGAGTTGAATTCAGTTGAGGTTTGATCTCATGTTGATGTTGCCATGGTTGAAAAGATGATGATGTCTGGTGTCAAGGTAACCATAGTATCGAGGAAACTGAATTTGGTTGCATTTATTTACTGTCAAAGATATTTTCTTTTCTTTTTGATAAGGTCAAGGATGAATGAAAATTTGAGGTTCCTTTTTTCCTTTCTTCTCTTTATATCCCTCCCACCATTGCAGCACCTTTCACCATCTTGGATGCTGGAACACACTCAAAAACACTACCAAGGAGAGTTTCAAAATGTTCTCCGCTCACAACTGAGCTGTATGTAATAAAGGTGATGAAATGCTCAGCGTGATGGATTACCAAAGTCAAGCACGCCTCGAGTCCCTGCCAGTAGATTCTTAAAGCATTTTGGACAAAAAAGAAAGAATAGCTAATCGCTGCCTCAAAGGTAGGAATCTACTCCTACATGTATGATGTACTTGGAAAAATGCCTGGTAATAATTTCCCGTTTATTTAAAACATTCGATAATTACACGCGTCATTTAAGCTGATTTGTTCTGCCTTCGCAAAACCCACGACTGTCTTTAAAGGCCTGGTGTCGACTACCAAGCGCAGCCAGCCTCGCAGCTGACAGACAGACCCAGGGACAAACTAATCAAGGACGGCTCCATCTTAACTGCAGAGGACACACTATAAAACTGCCCTTTGAGTAACACTATGAGTCAATGACATCTTTTACTAGTGGGAACAGACAGGGCTCAAAAGAGACATGAGACGACAATGCCACACATATGGAACCTCTGATCCAGTGTATAAGATCCCATGGCGCTGCGTACACAAACACATATGCACGACGCTTGCAAAGTGAAGGACTCAACTGCGTATGAATTGATGAGTATTGTATGTGTGAAAGGGGACACTGGAGCCACTCGTCCCGCTGTCTGGCCAGACATGCTTTGAACCGCACCACAACTGAGGGTGGATGTTGCCCTAGTGACAGAAGTGGCGAGTGTATGCGAGGGTGGTGTGAATGGTGTAGGGGGTGTATGTATATATATGTGGGGGTCTGTAAATGATGGACATGAACCATGAGCGGAGGCACGAGTGTTTCTGAACCATATACGCAGAACATTAACAGTCATTTTCCACTCGCCACTATTTGTCCACGGTCTGTGTAAATGGGAGGCGAACGTTATGAAGTGTGGAAAGTTAGAGAGGCACGGGAGAATGAGGTGATTTAGGACAGCACTTACATTTGGCCTGGGTGATTGTGTCGCCGATTGTGGCCCGGATGTAATGCATGCTGTACTCAGGCAGGACCAGAGCTAAGCTGAGAGAACACATATGTAGGTTATCACAACCATAAACTACATCGCTAATATCACAAAAACAGTAGAAATCTGCACCATCTAGTGTGAATTATTTCATTATCAGAGCTTTTGTTTTGCTTCTTTGGTACATGCACGAGATCTTGCTCAACCAAATACTTAAACAACATGAATTTGATTAATTATATTCTTTGGGACGTATTTCCACAGCCATTGGCCTTTATTGAGTTTAAATGGTATCTGGATAATGTCTGGTTCATTTCCAGTTCAGACCATTCACACCACAAAAAAAAAAAAAAAAAAAAAAAAAAAAAAATCAACATACTGAAGGTATTTACCTGTAATCTGTCGACTTCACTGGTGCATATGTATAGCTCCTCTGACTTACATCAATGTAGCGCTTTGAAGACAAATGATTTGTCAAATAACTTGTTAACTCTTGTCAACATCACATTCCTTGAAAATATAAAGTTACCTCATCTTGAGATTTCACCAGTGTAGGTATTGTGTAATTCCCCGTCAGACCATCAATCATTTTTCTTCTCATCTGTCATGTAGTCATAAAAAGACAGATAAATCTTACTATTATTATGCATTGTCACAAATTACAAGGTTATCAAGTTTGTTTTGATCATCATCAGGAATGGAGGCGTGGATTTTCCAAACCTCAACTTTGATGTCGTTTTCCATCTCGGCATCGAGGAAGTCCAGTGTTACAGGTTCGTGGAACTTGGCAGTCTGCGTGGAAAGGCAACCAATTAGTCTGTAATCTGTACAATTATCTCTAATTCTGAGCCTTTGATCAGAATGAAGAAATAACTGAGCAGTAAACAAAAACAGAAGTAATTAATTTTGTTTTCAAAAACATCATTATTTCACAGTTTTGTGGTTTTACAGCAGGCAATGATTAAACAGTAATTTAGCATTTTCTTCTTAATATCAGTGACTAATCAACGTATGTAGATTGGATAAGAAAAGACAGACACTTCAAAGGAGTCCTATGTAGTATTTATATCAGGAACTATCATGCAGCAAGGGGGAGTCCCGTAACAGAACACCCTCACAACGCTACTAAAACCACCAACGAATTAATGTTATGTCTCCAAAGACAGTACCACTCACTTTAAATTGCCCCCAGGGAAAAACATAGCTTTTTGAATTTAATTGGATAATGTATAAAGCTCATTGTTTCACGCTCCTCACATCTGTACTATGGTATTATCACGTTTTCTCCTTCAAGGACTCACGGCCATTTATTTTGACAGTCGGTCAAAATAACACTTTCTCAAAATATTCACGGGTACTGTGTTTGCTGATAGTTTACATTCTTGCTCTTTTAAGTTATATCTCTGACAGGAAGCAGTCACAGTAAAACCACAAATCACATCAGTTTTCCATATGGTTTATGTTGACAATAACTGCACTAAAGATTCATTTTGAGTTGATGCCGAAAAGATCAGAAGTGTCGCAATTAAATGTGAACTGTGAATCAAAAGATGGCAAACTTAACCAACATAGCAACATAACTGATAGAAACTATAACTCTTTATAAGCCTCATAATCAAACTGGTGCATGTAGAAACACTTGAGCATCTAAATGAGCCAATGGTGTCCAGTGGTGAAACCAACAGTGCATCTCGCCTTTAGTACTTCTTTTGGACCATTAAAGTTTTTTTCTTAATGGCTCATCACTACCTGGTGATTTGGTCAAAGCTTTCATGGTATAAGACAGATTTCTACCATCCAATACATCTGCATTTTTGGAATAACTGCAGATGTATTGTGAACTTTCTAATGATACATTTAGGTCATATTTAATGTTTTAAAATACAAACACTATATGTAGCTCCCTTAAGAAATCAATATGTGGTCAATACACATTAATGCGGATTGTACTAGGGCTGTCATAACTGAAGGTTTGACACAGATAACTTCATCATCAAGATTAATCTAACTGAAAATTTTAACACAATTAACCCATCTGTAGCACTGTAGTGACAGGCCACCCAACTATAAAGATAGGAGATGCTAAATAGAACATGGGCCCTCTCGCCAGGAAATTTGAGTACAAAAAACCACCAACGTGGATCAATTGATTAATCCACATTAACCCTGTGATTAACCTGATTTGTTGTTAATAGTTTGACAGCACTAGTTTATACATTAATTACTTGGTCAGATTTAATTCACGAATACTCATTGGGATACTACTGTTTAATAGCAAATTCAGTGGATCTTTGAAGTGACATCATGTGGAAAAGATGACACCAGCTGACACTGAGTGAAAAAGAACTAGAGTTTACATACCAACGGCTGGAGATTTGGGTGGAGCAGCACATATCCATTGGGATCAATGGCAAAGTAGTAGCCATTTGGTCCAAACTACAGGCAAAGACAAACAGACGTTGATGAGACATGCATGAATATAAATGATCTGTTGTGTATGTGTGTCATGTAAATGAGTGCACTTACAGTAAACCGTGGGGTCAGTCTCTTGATGTCTTCCAGGGAGACATCAACAGCCATAACACCCAAGATGAGCTGGTTTTGAGATTTCTAAAAAAAACAAAAAAAAAACAGAAGAAGAGAAGTCAGGCCAGGGTTACTGTAAGATCACCCTCTTCTCTTCTAGACCCACTTATGAGTCCTGTTGTTCTTTCTGGATGAGTCAAGTCCCAATGTGCAATCTGAATGATTTCAAGGAAATGGGGTAAGTTTGAAATCTGGACAGTCTCATTCCCCAAAGCTTTACATGCCGCCATGACTCACTGACAAGGCATTTCCAGTCTAGTTTCAGTCATATACCGGAGGTAACCCCAAGTCCTCCGAGGTAGACATGAAAACTCATCTTGAACCACTTAGCTACTGGATCATTTGTCTTTCTGATTCGTAGGTTTGATCTCTTTTTTGATTTTTGCTTTGACATCCTAGATTTTCTTCCTGTGGAAGCACATGGGAGGTTTGCAAGGGACCTCAGCGTCAACAAAGGATATAACAAATCGCCACAACAAAGCAGGGGTTTAAAGTAAAGGATGAGATGATAATTGGGAGTATTCATGTTGTATGTTTATTTTTCGGTCTGGTAAAGATTATGGCGTGTCACAAATAGTGCTGACTGAAAATTTCCCATGTGGTCAAAGTGTCAGACACACAGTAAATTTAGTCGGCCTGCAAAGAAAAGAAGATACATATGAAAGATGCACACAGAATGAATGAGTGGTAAGGAACAATGAGGGAATGAAGGATTTTAACATCACAAAACAAGTAATTGAACTTCAGTGATGCGATGTAAAAATCTAAAGCAGTCATACCTTGGGGCCTGTGTTGACTTTGGTCTTGTTGAAGACGGGCAGAGTTCCAGTGATCACCAGGCCAAGCTCCTGGAAGATCAAGTACAAAAACAGAGTAAATTAACTTTTTCCAGTTCATGTGAAATTCAGTGAAATACGTTCACACAATGATTGAGTTCCTCGACAAATACAACTGTAAACAGTGGAACGTCCTGATAACACCATGGCCTCGTGTCACTGGATGCTAAACACCCACAGCTTCATATAAGTTCCCATTAACAAAAGGCAGAAGCATTTCTGGTGCTGATCAAGTCGAACCAGCCACAAATGATGACAGTGTCTTATCAGCAACAACTTGGCTCAGTGCACCAGGCAGCTTTCTTATCTACACAGTCGCCTCAATGTTGACACAAGCCAAAACATGACACAAATTAACTTCATAAATCATTTTTTAAATTATGTTTATCAGTAAAAATTGCAATCATGACAGAAGTTAAAGGTGAAACGACTAAGATTATAAACAGCGCATTTGGAGCACAGTTTCACAAGTATGTGATTCTTGATTTGACAGCAAACAGACCAATCTTAAAATATAGTTTGTGCACCTATACATCGACACAGTACTGTTACTGAAAAGCACCAGTTTATAAATGTCTTCTTTCTTTAAAACTACGAGTGCAATCACATTGTGAGTTCTGTTGCCTTTCAAACGTGGCGGAGACATACCAGTGCATCCAGGTAGACGTTGGTCCACTGAACCTGCTTGGCTTTTTTGTCAGCCTTGACCATGGGCCTGCCTAAAACATCCAGATATTCCTGGAGAGAAAAGAGTTCACGTTTTTGCAGCATGCACGTAAATGACTCAACCACAAGGGGGCACAAATCAAAACTAGTTCAGATTTAAGGGGAGGGTTGCAATGAAAGCCAGGCAGTGACTTGGATTTGTGTTTAGAAAACACAAGAGTGTGTATACCTGAGTGTTGAGTCTGATTGCACCTATAGATGGGATCTCATAGTAGTAGCCTTGGACAGAGGAAAAAACCCCCATGAAGTCACAGTACCTACTGATCCTTGTGAACAGCTGAACATATCTGCACTGTCAGATAATAGTAAAGCAGCATAGAAAACCATCAAAGTGGATGTATTATTATTATTTGAGAAATTTATAAATCTATTCAGGTAATGAATAACCTCCTTAAAAACAACTTGTGGTGCATGCTATATTGGACAGTAGTAGGTATTCATTATAACAGTGATGCAATGATAAGTAATCTAATAATTATACAGTTTGATAATTGCAATAAAATAATTATAATAATAATAGTAATAAAATGACAGTTCATAGTACATTTTGATGACAGTCTTTCATCTTATCAAAGTTCTATACCTTTATTAGCACAGGCCATCCACTGTATTGGTCCTTTGTCATAGTTGTGTTGACCTACTGAAAATGTAAAGATGCGTACCTGTGAAGAGACAAAAGTTTATTCACTTAATCCAGCAGAACTCAGACCACTGTATTTTATCGCTGTGTGTTTCTGCTCCTACCGCTTGTTTGGGGTTATATTCTTCAAAGATTTCTTCTGCCCTCTCCTCTCCTCCATCAGTAAAAAGCATGATTATCTTGTTACAGTTGGCTCTTGACACATTAACCTACAGTATATAAATAACATGACATTTTCGATCGTATTATCGAATAAATAATTCTGCATCACACAAATGTAAATAAAGTAGGCACAACGACGCCACAGTAGTGTTGTAATGCCCGCGTCGACCAGAAGAGGGCGATATATGCTCACCTTTTAATTTACTCCTAACTCGAGTTGTCACTGTACCTTATGATCTCTCATTGTTTTCAGGGAATGAATATTGAATATAAGTCACGCCAAACTGCCCACTAACATCTCCTCAAACCTCTAGGCTTGTGTATATAAAAAAAAATTGGTGTTTGATGAAAGCAGATCCAATAGACTGACAGTATCATATCCTCTGTGTTGCCAACCCTCCCATCCATCACAATACAAGAAAACTCCTACACAGTTATGTTACATAAACACAGATACTGTATTAACGTTTATTTATGCATTGGCTTACCTGTGCAAGCTGCTTGAAAGCCAAGTCAAACCCTCCTTTGTAGTTGGTGATACCCTTAGCGGTGATGGCCTGGACGGCCTCTTGCAGAATCCTCTTGTTGCGGACATTGGCCTGTACTAGGTTTGTGAAGCACGCTGCATCCATGGCCTTTTCATTGAACTGGAGGGAAGAGGGAAGGAGGGATAATGGGAAGTGCAGGGAAGGCACTTGCACATATTTTGTATTAAATATGTGGGTCGGTTCCCTTCGTTGCAGCATCATGCAATAATATAAGATTCTGTCTACTGTCACCAGTTTAACGACATGTAAATTAATGTCATTGTGAAATACAATACAAACAAAGCTACTTTAATAACACACTCAAATCTGCACAAACCGAAGGGAGCTTTAAGGACAGAAGGGACAATTGGAAGGAACAAGGGTAGGGTGCAAATAGTGGCATACAGAGGCAAAAAGGAAAAAAAAAAAGCTCGATTATACATTATACTGTTGAGACACAGTGCAGCTAATTACATTACACCAACACAGTTCTACGTTTAAGTGTCTTCAGACAAATATTGGTGAATAGCTAATGTGGATGACAGATGGAGCCTAATCACTTCAAGCACACACACAAATACAGTATACAGTATGTCTGTGTGTACACACAGAAACACACACACACAATCTATGCAGGACTGGGACATGGCTCATTAATACTCAACATCTGTTTTGGCTTCGATTACATCCCTCCAACCTTCAAACACTTGCAAAAACTCAAACACCCTCAAGCACGCATTTCACCATCTACAAATTTTACCTGCATCGGCACTCTAGCAACGTCAAAGTCTTCATTAGCATTTGGTCAGATTTGTACAGTTGGTTGTATGCCTTAATTTCGCCTTGTGTTTGGGATCCTCATTCATCTAAAAAGTGGAATCATCAAGGTGGAAATAAACTTGGCAAGATGACTGTTATTGACATTACTGACTCCAAACTCATTTAATTTTGTTATTAAGGAGGCATAAGCAATGTGTTCTGTATAAATGACAGGAGGAAGTGTGATGATAAAAAATGTTTTTCCTCCCACTTTCTGAGCAATACATGTTGAAATCTTTTGTCATTACAAATGTACATAGAAATTTCTTTATTGTGTAGTAGATAAATAAACCATTCCAAGATAAATTTCAAGATAAATTTATTGCCATTTATGTGGGAACACAGGAATGTTTGTATATCTACTAACTTATGCGTTCTAGTATTTGTTCCTTGTATGTATAAGAGCTTAGTTTCTCTTCTGCTCGAAACAAACAAACAAGAGCTACACTAAAGGAGGCGTCCTATTGAACTGATTTCCCTATGGCAACTAAGAAAACTCAGTTATTAACTCTGGAGGGTAAGAGACAGACAGTGAAAGACCTTTAAACAGCTCATATTCTATTATGGTGGCAGTGTATCAGTTAAAAAGTATCAAGATTATTCATTTGATTCACCATAAATATCCACTAACTGGTATACACACACCACAGGGCTGGGAACAGTCTGAATGTAGCCTTCAAAATACTTCAGAAAGGTCTTCAAAGCAAGCTATGTGCCATCAATACACTTATTACATCACTGCCATATTTCATTAACTTCAAAAGCCCTTTCACTTAGCTGATTTGAAAGCTCTGAGCAATAACATAAACCATGTCTTTATTAAGGGAAGTAGAAGAAAATGTAATTAATGGTTCAATTGGAGAGCAAACTGAAAAAGCAATTTATGTTAAAATGCATTAGAACAGAGGAGAGAGAAAGCTGAAAAATGAGAAGGCAACAAAGAATAACAGAGGATATTACAAATGGAGCACAGGAGCCAACTGAACACCTATGGAATTGTGCCAAAATGCAAGAAAGGAAAAAATAGCATACAAAAGAAAAGGTGTTTACATTGCACACGGGAAAATAAAGTAAAAAAAAAAAAAAAACAATCAATCAATCAATCAAATTTTATTTATATAGCCCTTAGTCACATAAAAGGTCTCAAAGGGCTTCACACGCCCACAGATGACAGTAAATGACGACATCCCCTAGTATGTTTTATGACATTTCATTTCCAGTATATATGCTTGGACACACTAACATGGGCTGTGAGGATCAGTGCCAGAACATTGACTCAGGATTCTGGGACTGAATTCTTGCAGGAAATTATGACAATTTATTTTTAGAAAAGTTGCTTTCAGTTTTCAGTGTCGAGTCTAATGGATCTAAGTCTATATTAGTTAGGTTTGCTAAAAGAAAATAAAAAACTCATTCATTATAATAATCATTCACAATGGCATTATTTCACCCATAACTCTGGAACAGGGTCAATCTGGACTCATCAGACGACATCACCTTTTTCCATTGACACACTGTCCAGTCTTTACATTTCTGATGAGAAGAAACTCATCGCATCAGTTAAGGTTAAAAAAGTGTTGCAGTTGAAACATAATACACTCCAGCGATTATCCATTGGGAGGCTCTTCCCTCTTAGTCAAGTTAAACCCAGTCTGTTTTTCAGAGAATATGATGCAGTGGTAATCTATTAAACACTGAGGTGTCAGTAGTATGGTCAGACATGGACACAATGGTAGAAAGTGGATGTGCTGTTTTCTATAGCTGCCACCTAGGTGGGTGTAAGTGGCCACATGGGCCATTCCTCTGTGGGTGGAAACAGCACTGATCGCTACTGACACATGGGTGCAAATAGCATCTGCCAAAATTAATGAAGTACAAAAAAGCTGTGGTGATTCATGCCTACTTTGCACCTGAAAAGTGACTTTGTAAAAGTGACATTTAGTTAAAAGAAGAGGGCTTTTATGTGCAGGATTCATTATGCAGTATATTACACAGAGTACAAAAGAATAGGAAAAAAAAAAAAGAGCGAACAACAAGACTGGCTGAGCTCTGGGAGGTGGTAGAAATCATCACATCTTTGTTAAACTGGACGTCATATGAATTATTTACATCCAAAATTTCTCATTTATACATGTGACACTTCCTTTTACCTGCTAATTTTGCTGAACCAGGACAAGTGTGACTGAGTAGAGGGAAGAAACTCTCTAGAACATATTTTTCAAGTCACCTCTCAAGTCAGTCAGTCTACATTCCTAGTTTTTTTATGCTACAAAAAGAGAATATTCTGACAGTGATTCTTATCTTATTTATTAAGGAAAATGTGACCAAGATTTACTTGTATTTTTTTTTATATAAAAAGCAAACAAAATGTGTTTACTTCCATTACCTAGACTGTACTAGAATGTGTGACAGCAGCAGTGTTTGGGTGACTCCATCTATGTTGGCTCAAAACCACATTAGAGGGGTCCGCTTTGTATTCAAGTCTGCAATTCCTGTGTTTATTTCCTTCAACATGCGCTTGAGACTGCTCACAAATTCATCCAACAGAGGGAAACAAATCTTACGACTTTTTAAAACATGTTCTTCCACAGCCAGTATTACAAAGATGCATGATTCTGCCTCAGCTGCACAGGCTATGGAGTCTTAAATGATGATGGATGACTATTTCCTCAATCCCAATGTCAGTAAATCCTCCCATGCCTGAGACTACCATCCACGATCTTAACTGGCCAAGCAGGAGTTATTCCATTACATGCCACTGATTTAAAATATGGGTTATAAATTCAGCATCTATTAACTTGTCAAACTTATCTTGTGGCATTTCATGGTTTGCACATGCGGTGTCATGAGATCATTCTATTGGATGCGACTTGATAGACTGGAGACATTTTTCTAATGTGTGACACGCCTGCATACACATTCACAAGTGTATTTACAGGAAGATAGTGAAGTGAAATGAGCATAGACGCTTGCGTGATGCCACATACATCTGCGGTACCAATAAAGATCCATCAGTGTGTGGTACATTAACTTACACAAAAGGTCACTTTCATATTTAAAACCAAAACTCAAACCAACCAACCAACAGCTGAGCAGCAGAGTTGCATTTCTGCCCACATTAATGTTTAGGAAACATCACGACTTAATATGATATTACGAGCAGGAAAAGGAAACACTCCTGTTCAGTCGTTATACATGTTAAATTGTTTTTTGTACATGCTGATAGATGGCTGTTTAAACACTCACATAGACCACGTTGACGTAGTCGTCGTCAGAAAGGGTCTCCAGCATTGTGTTGACTGACGTTCGGATGAGTTTGAGCGTGAGTCCTGAAACACTGCCGCTTCTGCAGCATAGAAACAACAGTCAGGCCTAGACTCAAAACATCCAGACTGAACACTTCCAGTTGTCAATAGTGGACGCAGACAAATCACAAAGCCGATGTGTCATTTGTTGATCATCTTTCCACTTTTTATAATAAAGATACTGTTCCACTAAACAACTGAACACCTTCAAACACTGCCTTAGTCATCAGAACAAGATTGTAAATGATGAAACAGTGCAAAACACTGACATTATTTTGTTTACCAGTGTCACACCAATGCTGAGGCAAAAATGAGCAGAGTCTGGAGGATGCAGGCAGACAGTGAAAATCAGGAGCTCTCGGCATATGAAGGAAAACTACGTAAATGTGAGTGTAATGGATGAATCATAAAGTATTCACTCACGCATCCACCAGGATCAGCATGTCCTTGGGTGAGGCTGCGCCCTGAATGTACCTGATGAGTAACGGTGGACACACACACACAGGATGTGGACATTAAGCATATAGGAGTGATATACAGTATACATCATCATTAATCAAAGACGACGCTCGCACTGCAGGCCAATGCGGCTCAAATCAGATTTTATTTTTCTCTCATATGTGACCTGTGTCTGATCTGCTGAAGACAGGTTGAACAGCACAAATCCCACCCAGGCCATTTCTTTTTATGTGCTCTCAAATCCGATACATATCCAATATTTTGCAATGCGACTTCAGTCTGAATGACCACGTCGCATTTCTCCGACCTTTACATCATTGACATGCGACAATCATCATAATTCCCCATCCTGATAGAATTGCTTTTAATGTGTAATATGAACAAGTGCTCCTAAAAAAATGTGAATTGTGCATCAACATCTGCTGTGCCAACGTAGACATAGTACAAACAGACATTTGGGATGTTTTTTGTTCATATTTTGAGAATTAACAAAGCCCAATCCTCAAAACCTATAAGCACTATGAAACTTGTTAAGTTTGCAGCCTCATCACTTTTGTCTGTTTTATATATTATTTGAATTTGAGGCAATAAAGCATTTGTATTTTTAATGACCTATTTTCCCCATTTCTTTGATAAACAAACAGCTGCGTATCTTTGTACAGAGTTCAAGTGCTTTGTAGCCAGCGGGGGTTTTGAGGCTAATGCAATTTAATAACACAGTTAAAAGAGTATCCTTGGCCACCAGCCAGGTTTTAATCAGTTTTAGGAAACTAATGAAGCTTTTGTATTAGTGCCCTTTGATCTGCACTGGTTTAATCATAGTGCTCTGATGTTTGTTTGAGAGTGTTTTGGTCTGAGATTTGGATTTAATTGTTTTACACTATGTGTATGTCCTTAAGTATTCCCTATTAATGAAATATGCAAATACAGGTTTTTTTTTTCAACTTAAAATTTGATATCACAGTTAAACTGAATCATAGAAAAAGCAAAAGAAATGAAAATTCATAAAGCATAGCTGTACTCACCATGGTCGTCTGCGCACATCATAAAGGTCGATCTTATTGGCTGAATTGCTTAAGTCGATCCAAGGGGATGCTGGGATTTAGCAGAAGTCAATATGGAAAGAAATTACAGAAAAGGTAAAAAAAAAAAAAAAAAAAAAAAAAAAAAAAAAGTATTGGCATATTTAATGTTATTACATTAAATTTGATCTTGATGCAGTCTATTGTGGTGATAAAACAGTGCATGTTTTTTAAACTGTAGCAGCTATATCACTGATCAAACAATCAATATTGTAGCCGTTTGGATACTCGTGCAAAAATTGCTCTGTGTATTGTAATGAATAAATACATAAATTGACTCTTATGCAAATCACAAAATAATCATAATAATATCAACCACCAGCAGCATACATGTATTTATCTCGGTCATGGAATGCGCCTTCATTTACTCAATGACTGCAGAGAGGTCAGCAGGTCATTGGAAGAAATGTCATTGGCAGTTGCAAAGTTCACCTGGAAAGTAGCGAGTCAGTCCAGTTGCAGAGCCGAACACCTGCCAAAGGAGGGTGGGATCTTCTTCTTTGTTTTTCCGAAAAACTGCGTCCAACCCTGTTGTCCAGTTTAACTCGTTCAGAATGATGGTGGCTGTAAAACATACATATACTTGTATTTAAAAAAAACAATACAAAAATCATGAAAATCACACCAACGGTGCATGACAACACACACTCTTGCACAGACACAGAAAAAGAATCAGGTATATCAGGCTGAAAACATTGACAGGGGCAACAGATATGAAAACTGACGTCAATGCTGTATGACGAGAACGTCCTCCATTAAGGTTTATGGCACCAGAAAGGAAAGAGAGATTATGGTAAAAACTCAATGATTCAATTTGATATTTCTGGAATAACCCTAAATCCTCTGGTGGGTACTGGTGGACCAGACACACAGTAAATGGTTTGTTTACCTGTTTGTCTGTTGGAGCTCTTAACGGCTTAATGCCCCACCAATCTAGTTTGATCCAAAAAGGCAGCACTCTGCTTGACAGAATAGGCTTGATATCGGACTGATGATGAGCATGACTCATATTTGAGTGCGCGTGTGCTTTTAGATGCCTCCGTAACTGTATGTCTCCCTTTGTGAGAGAAACATAATCAAAGAAACAAAAACTAAATAATGAAACATGAGGGCATTGGGGGAGACAGTAAGACGACATGTGACTTAAGCCCTATTAAGCACATGATGCAGCTGTTCCATGGAGAATAAAAGTTGGATTTTTTTTTCACACATCCTTCTACTGTGTATTAATAATACACAGCATTAATTACCTTCGACCTGATGTAAAGTGTCCCAGGTACATTTTATTTGTTGACAATAAATCACATCGTCACAATCGTTTCATGAGAGGAGGTATAAATACTTGATTCCATTTTTATAAGCAACAGTGTAGTTGTGGTAGTTAACTCATTCTAAGAATAGAATGAGTTTAGATCCTCAGATACAGTTGGCCTGGGAGAAAATAGATTAAAATACTCCAACATTAGTTCGAATCTAAGTTTTTTTTAAATTACAAACTTCGCTCATCTGACATTTAAAGTGGCATATGACTTTCATCACTTTTAAAAATACTCACCCTTGTTTTCTCAGCTGTTGATTAGAGATGATTGGGATATCACTGGGGTTTTAACTCAGTTGTGACGAAAGTCATACACTGCTTGAAATTACTGACAACTGCTTAAAATTGTACATCCATTGCTAGAGGTGAAGTTTTACCGGTGGTGGACCTTCAAGGCCAGCAAGGTGTTCTCTGCTGGCCTAAACATAATCAGGAATATATTTTTTTTAATATATATTTTTTCCACAAATATGTATTAAATTATTCTCCATGGCCTACACTCTTCATTTCATAGATTTCCTAAGTTCGTTACTCTGCTTCCAGCCCCAGGAGGAGATTTGGAGGGCAGGGTTTATGTCAGAGTTTTTATCCAATCATTATTCAT
>JAPTHA010166243.1:0-17527 GCA_029814585.1 Gymnapogon annona | reverse complement strand
AACGGTTTATTTAATTACTGATACTGATTAAACTGTTAGGAATATTACAGATATATATGAATTTTGAGCTAAATGACCCCAGATGACTTTTTTAAAGTCATGTCCTATTCATTCACCTTTAAAAACACTAGCATCCTCTTAACGTGCTTTTTGCATAAATGCACGTACAATGGACAAATATGTCCTTATTTTTACTATTTAAAAACTGACTGCTTCAAAAGTCTTATCCGTCAGTGAAACTTATATACTGTATTCTTCAGTTGTGATTTTGCTGGTCCATCCACTCCTATTGGACTGTGTGCAGCCCCTGAACTCAAATGAGTTGGACACCCCCCCCCCCGCCCCTCTACTGTCTAAACTCACCAATCCTCTTCATTTACATCGTCCTACAAGTCGTGTCGTACTTTTCGGGCTACCTTGACCATCTCCTGAGTCTGACTCAGGGACTTTCCAATCCAACTGGCGGCCTTTTTCATACAGCCCCTTCAGGACCTTCCTCACTTCGTCGGTGCCTCCTCCTCGATTCAGCTCCAGGTACTTCCTGTAGAGCTGCAGGGCGGTGCGTGCATCCTCTATGCTGTCATGGGTTTCTCCCTGGATGTTGAGGTCTGAGGAGGAGGAGGAGTCAGGGTGATCAGTGGCAGCATTTCAGAATGATGCGCAGCGTTTTAATGAGGGGATTTTACAGCGATAGGGAGAAAAATCCCGACGTACGCGACGCATGACGACGCATTCAATCATGACGTAGTCACCAGCAGCAACGCTGCAAACTGAGGCGCTGTGTTGTTTCCCTGGGGACTCGCTTACGAAATTATTTTTCACTGCTGTTTTTCGGCATGAGATTGAAATATAAAGGAACTCGGAAGAAACACATTTGAATGCAAATTGCACATTGATTTATGCATATGTTGAAAAAACACATTCAATAGATGAGTCGTCACTTATCAACAGCTTATCAACAGCTGGGGGATGTTGTGCATCAGAATACACTGATTATTGAAACTCATGGACCCACAAGGACCCACAAAGCGCTCACAAAGAACCATCTGACTAATTTAAACAAGTTGAAATTTAAGATCTGTATCATGTACAATCTCATCACGTTTACACACATACGCATCCAAATGTTGCCATCCAGCACTAATGTTGCCATCCAGCACTAATGCTGCCATCCAGCACTGATGTTGCTATTCTGCATTTTACACCTTTTATATGCACCTGCTGCTACTGGACCTCAGTAACTTATACCTCATGTTGACTACACTCTGGCAGACTGTGAAAACTCTTCTTCTGTACAAAGTACATGTCCAGGTCCACTGTATGTCCCAAGATGTTGCGTTTATTGTTGTTTTTTTTGCATATGCATGTTATAAGTCATATGTTTCACTCTTATGTTATATGTGCTGTGTTATAAATACTCGTACACATTTTGGAGTACTGAGAAACGCAATTTCCATCCCCTGTGAATCACATGTTGCATGGACTTTGACAATACAATTCACTTTGACTTGACTTATGTTTAAGTAACTTTTAAGATAAAAAAAAAAGTAATGTCGCTGCACAGACTTATCCTGTTTGCCTATGCATGAAATATGCTTTTTCTTTTTTTTCTTTTAACTTACCGAGGAAGTACCAGGCAAGAAATCTCAGAGAAATCATCCTCTTGCGTGGTAGATGGAACAGATAGACCGTGTCAATGACCTGGTCCTTCAGAACCTGGAAACAGCAAAGACTTCAGTTGGTACAGAACAATCAGAGAATGTACTGTTCAAAGCTAAACCACTGGATTATCACGTAGCATACACTTTTAAACCCCCCCCTCAGCCAAATACAGTGTAAGATTCAGTTGAAAGCTACTGCTCTATAATTTACATTAGATCGTCTTTGTGTCAACCTTTTTACACACACACACACACACACACACACACACACACAGACATATATATATATATATATATTTGAAAGTACTGCAAAAGAAAAGGCTGTGGATTCCCCTTCAGCCTACAACGCTGGCCGAGGGGTAAAAACATACCAATAAATTAATGACTCTGAAGTCCTTCTGTAAACCGTGGCCGACGAAGCGGACTCCAGTGTCTATCAGGAATCGTAGCTTTAGGTAGGTGGACTTCAGGGTGGTCAGGTGCTTGGAGGAAATCTTGGCGTCCAAGTCTCCTGGTTTGATGCCTGAATATTGTGTCAAATAATCAACAACCTGCAAGAACAGACACCTGTTAGCTCCGTTACAAAACATCCATCATGTGAATACTAGGGAAGTCTTGAAGACACGGTTCCACAGGTTCAAATTAAGACCTTTTTAAGACTACTCAGAACAACATTTAATGACCATTTTTACAGCCGTACTGGCAAAAATTAGTTCCTAGAATTTAAGAAAATGTGTTGATTTACTCCAATGCTTTAATTCCCGCCGTTCTGGGTCAGTCCTTGACGTAAATAGTCAAGTTGGAACTGAGTCGACTAATGTTACAGTCTTTGCAGCTTGGACACATTTAAACACAATACAGACGGGTTTATGGCAACATGACTTAAGACCTACCATATCAAATTTAATACCTTTTGAAGACATTTTAAAGGTATCACATACAGATTTGGAAATTCCAGACTTCAGTGTTTTCATGGCGCTGTGTGAACCCTGCAACTCACAATGTGTAAAGACTTAATGGCAAACTACTAATGACACTGTACATTTACTGAGAATAATGCGCTTCCTCTTTTCCAAAAATTCCAGACTTGAAGTACTTCTAATTTCTTCTTGAACAAACTCATAATGGCCCATCTTGTTTTTCCTGTTTTAATTCTTGAGTGTTCTTGCGTGTCTGTGTATTATGAACGTCAACAAAAGAACACGCTGTGTGTAACCACAATGACGGAAAAGGGCCTCGTGGCGTTGTATTTTGTTACAGGAATATTCCACGTTTACATAACGTCAGCGTTAACTGCTAACTCTCACCTGTTCCTGAGTAGAGATGTAGTCGTCGATGAAGGGCACCCCCTCGTTGGGCCCCTGACCCCTCACACAGGTGATCCTGGCCACAGACATCTGACTGGGTTTGATGGTGGACTTGGTGCCGTCGCTCCGCAGTTCTGCCTCTTCCTGCAGACACAGCGCTCGGGCCAGTTAATTACAAGCTTCATCCACACACACACGACTTTAAGAACACTGATCCAATCACACTGAAGGGTGATCAGTTATAAGCATACAGTCATAAGCCACCATTTAGTTCAGTTATATCAATGCATAACTATTCACATAAAGGGGTCATATCTGACACACTGAAAAGCTAAAACTGCATTTAATATTTTAATGCATAGATATCACTGGTTATTCAAAGGTTATTCACATTTTAGTTTGAGGTCTTTCTGGCAGTTCACACATAGAATAACGTCTGCTTCTAAGAAAATAAAAACCGCTGGAAATGATTTTAAAATGAGTGATTATGATAAATTGTTTTTACAATTTCAGAAACAAGTATTTACATGAATAGATGAAGATTTCAAATTCCGCTCAGGGTTTTGCAGATGTTCAGAATCAATTTCAAGCTAATCGATGAGGCTGAGAACTATTGATCTGAGGAACAAATGTTAACGTGCAGTGTCATCACAACTCAGATTTAACTCGACTGTATCAACGGTTCTTGTATCACAACAGCTAGTGTATATGAACAGGAGAATTATACCAGTTATGTCTTTAACAACAGACAAAGCATCCCAGCCGGGGGTGTCAAACTCAGTTAAGTTTAGGGGTCACAAGTGGCCCAGACCAGTAAAAAAAAACAAAAACAAAAAACCCAGCATAATGATAAATGTAAAAATGATTTTAATATATAAAATATGTAAATTCCAAAACAATCTAAATATTTCTCTTTGATTTAGCATACAAAAGGAAAAGTGCAGTTTGAAGAATATTACACCTCAATTTATAATTTATACATGTGCATTATAACTTACAGATCACAGCGGATCTACAAATACACAAAACATTTACTAGCAAGTAGAATACAGATAACAACATACTTATGATACTAATATGATGTTATTCATCCCACTATGGGGACTTTGTACATTGTAAATATTTGCATGTAATTCTACTTTCTTTGCACTAAAATACAGAGGAAACTTTGGAGTTGTCATTATTTATAGGTTATGATATTAGTATCTGACTTATTTAATGAATCCACATCAGATATTTTCAGTATAATTTTTGCATTTGACAAATTCATCTCACGGTTTTGACCCCCGGGCTGCATTTTTGACTCCCCTGACCTAAGTAGTAGGTTCAGAACGTTAATGTACCAACAATTATTCTCTCCTTGATGCTTTATGGATGTTGGAGATGCTAGATTACTCCAAAATCCCAGGTCAGTGTTGTGCTATGTCTGCTGTCACAGGCTCAGTCATGTGACGCGGCTGTGACTTCTACTGGATAAAGCCATTATTGAAATACAATGCAGTCTGCTGTTATGTATTCGGCCCTTTTGTGGTTCACAAGATGCACTCTGCGGGAAAAAATTGTCAATGAACGACCATTTAAGTCTGCGTTTACCTCCATCCTGATGCGGCGCTACGTTTAAACGCCCTTTTGTTATATGACAGAATAACAACCAGTTTAACGGAGATCAAAGGTCATGCCAATGCCATAACAACTTCCCTCTAGGTACCTTTGCAAAGACACTGACCCTCCGCTCTGACCAACACAATTCCGACTGATGTAAAGAAATACAAACCTGGAGAGCTTTGACCCCGACCTCCCCCGGACTGCCTGGTGGATTCAGAACTTCACACACTCTTAAGACAGTCACATCACACACACACCTGATTGAGGGTGACAAATTCTGCGTCCAGCCCCACCAGGTCACCAGCCTGCGGCATCTCACTGACCATCAGTGGAATGAACGTAGCGTGACTCTTGCGCTGCTTTCGAGCCAGTGAAGCCTCCGTCAACAGAACGCTAGCGTCGATGGGGTTTTTAACTGAAACAAACAGAAACAGCAGCAAATAAATAAATACATGGAATAGAGGTTTTGAACGCAAGCTTGTGGCTAAAATCTTCAGGTTGTTACTGCGGTCCTACGACGTACTGCGGTGGTCGTATTTGTTGTGGTAGTTCCTCTTGGCGTAATACAGAATGGCCGGTACTTTCCAACTCACGTCAAACTGCGCAGCTTCAGTCTTAAAACAATGAAAAGCCACGTTAGTTAAATATTACTGATAAACAAATATTCCATTATCAAAACTGAAACAAGTGTTCGAATGCTCACCTTATCAATCGGCTCAATCAAGAAGTCATTGAAAAGATACCACTGCTGGTGTGTGACTCCCTACAACAGACACACTGTGAGCGTTACACTTCTCACTCTGAAACACCGACCAATTCATTTAATTATTTTCCACGCTTCACCAACCTCTTTTCTTTGATGATAGGTTTCTCCCACTTTGATATGTGCAACCAGGTTCCCACCCGTGCGAATGTCCACGATGTGGGGAACAGTGACCACCAGGTCATACAGAGAAGCGCCCTCGGCCTCTTCACTGGAACTTAACTAGTTAAGAGATGATGCAAATTTTGAGACTTTAATGAAAACGTGTGTATTCATAAATGACATTATATTAAAAGCAAAACCCTATTAAAACGGCCCCATTGTGATAAGTCCCCAACACTCTGGTTCCTGCTGGAGGAATTGTGGAGCCCATACAGCTAATCATACTCACATATTCTGGCTATGCCCCAAGTTAGGTGCATTTTGGAGAGAGGTCTTTAACACCCTGAAAGAGGTTTTTAAAATGAACATCCCACAGAACCTCACAGTGGCAATTCTGGGAGTAATACCTGAAGGTCTGGATAGGAGGACAGATAAATATCTCTTGAACATATTATTCAGAGCTGCATTAAAATCAATAACTATTAGATGGATGAAGCAAGAACCACCCACATATAATACATGCATTCAAAAAGTCTGGGATATTTATTAAATGGATCAGATCACTTTCTCATTAAGGCTTCAGAAAGACACCTTTACCAAAAGATGGGAACCTGTGGTGCATCTACTGTGGCAGTAATATCAAGCCAAGTTCAACTTCATGTGTGTATCTTCCTGTTACTAACTGGGAATTGTGCCAATGGCCGCATATTGCAATATTTACTTTCTATTTTCCATTTCATATTTTATGTTTACCACTTTTACATGTACAGCTGAGAAAAAAACGAAAAGAAAGCATGTCTAAATGTGTTCAGATGTATGCATTGCATTGTACTGCTGAAAACGAAAACTTAATAAAAAATTAAGTAAACAAAAAAAAAATGGCCCCATTGTACCTCCTCTCCCTCAGGCCAGGTGCTGATTTCCAGGCCCTGACTTTTACTGATGGACATCTTCAGAGTGAGAGGGATCCAAACGTGTCGCAGGTCCTCTGCCCGCGTGTCAAAGGTGAAACCTTCCATGTTACAAATCTCCTCCCCACTGCACAAGGACATCAAGTAAATGGAAGCCGATATTAAAAAAACAAGGTCGGTCTGCTCAGTGACATTAAAATAAATAAATAAATAAATAGTCTTACTCTAAGCACCACTCGGTGGGCATTGGAGGAGGGGGTTCTTTGGGCTTCGTGGGCTCCATCGCCTCTTTTTGCATGGCCTTATTGAAAGCATACTACGAGGGGGGGGGACAGTGAGTCATCCAAATCATCCAAAAATTGACACTTTTGTAACACAGAAGTGAACACCACAATAACAGGACGTGTACCTCTGCTTGGACCCTCCAGAATTCTGCCTCTTTAACGCTGTTCACTTCACAGTTGATGACGAGGACATCTGGTAGACACCGAATGTTACGTGTCTGAACCTACATTAGCGGAGAAATGATAAGCTCCCTACAGGTGTGACTGAATCCCACTGGATACGCGTTAATTAACAGAATGCGTTGTTGGTGTTTGGGAACTCACTGTGGGCTGGTACTTCTCGCAGTTCTCGCACCACGCCTGAGTGCTCTGCTCCAGACAGATGCTCTTCTTCAGAATCTCCGCAAAGTCGTATTCTTTTATAGTCTTTTCTGACAAGTCAAAGACGAGACCCAGTAAGATATACGGACTGTATCATTTTTGACCACGTCAGACGGCGATACGATACCTTGGAGCTCACCTTGAGAGTTCTGTTCGGGGTAGTGCATGGTGAAGAGCAGAGTGAGGGACGACCGCACCGTCTCCTTCCCACAGCGACACAGGCTGCTGTTCTCCACCTCACATCCAAACAGTTTGCCAATGGCGGACTCGCCGGAGGAGCCCAAGGAACTGTAAACACACAGAGAGAACCTTCAGGGGTGTTTGTTCCAGACTGTAACCGGCCCTGACTCCGGCGGCTGATCTGCTCTGACCTGCTGCTGGCGCCCCTGTAGGCCTGTGGTCCTTCCTGCTCCTGCGTCTCCTGGTGGAGCTGCGTGAGGATGAAGCGGTTCCAGCTTTGGATCAGACGCCCGAGTCTGGCTTTGCCTGTTTGCTCATCAGAGTCTGCGAGGATCAGGCCCAGTGCCGAAGCTTCAGGGATGGTGCGAAATGCTCGGAGGAAGTTACTGGCCTTGGAAAGAGGGAGTCGCATGGAGATCACTTATTAATGCGTTTGTTTTTTTCTTGATTTGTTTTGTCGTTTGTTGTGTTCCGACTGCTGTTTCTGATCCTGCCATTGTTGGTCGGGAGAGTTGAATTGTGGTGTATGAATGTAACTGTAATATTGTCTAAATGAAAAATCTAAAGAACTTTTTTTTTTAAAAAAGGAGAGTGATCATAGAGGTCATATAAATACAGAACTAAAAAAATTGACTAAAAAGACAATAGACAATGGATAATTCGTCCCAGTTGTACAAAAAAGTGCATGTACAGAGGTCGGTACTGTGCCCTTTTTACCGCTTTTACATCTTGTATTTATTATTTACTAGAGAGTTCTACAGTGCATCTACCAGCAAAGGACTGCTCATAATGCTTACATACTTGGTGAATGAAGATGATTGTGATTCTGATGTTAAGGTCCATGCATGTACCTGACATGGGTCTCCTCGTGACAGGTCCAGCATATGGAAGAGGAAGCCCAGCTCACAGGCCAAACAAAACTCTTTCTGGCACAAATGATTCTGCACAAGGCAACGGATCGGCTCCACGAAATATAACACCTGGAGACACCGCAAACAAGTACCGTCTTTAAAAAAGGAAACATAACGACGTGACATAAAACAGCTCCTGAAAACTCCTCCACTTTCTTGCCTGGATCATGCAGTTACAGTAAGCGTTGGGGATGTGAGGCTCGAGGCCGGCAAACAACGTCCTGTTGTAATGTTTGAAGTCAAAGTCCTCAAGTCCAAGCTTCGAGTATTTAATTGTGACCTAATCCAAAATGAAGATAAATATTTCATTGTTAAAGAAGAACAAAAAAAAACATAATTTCATACAAAAGTCATTATGTATTGCAAAAGATCCAACCTTTCTATACTTTTTGGGCACCATGTAGAGGTGTGGCTCTTCATCTCGTCCAATTGGTGATTCAGGGACCTGATTGTAATTATCGTAATCCAGCTCCACATCTTTGATTTTATAGGGAACCTGAAATCAACACAATCAGATTTGTTTTTTCTCTGAACAATAAAACAATATATAATAATAGACTGCTGCCAGGATCCAGCTACTGTCCAAGTTCTACATTTTCAGTGTTTCATGGATCTAAAATACCAGAACATAAACTATAGAAATGATCCCTGAAAGTATAGGAATTAGGAGGTCAGAGGTCAACATGTCTCTCTGTGACTCAAGCAGTTCACTCATTTATTTTTGTCACTGTACCCGTTGTGTTTTTTGTGTTCTCTGTGTGTGTGTGTGTTTTGTATTTTGTCTCTGATCCTGTCATTTTGAGTTGCAAATGTCATCTTATAGTGTATGAATATCAGTGTAATATTCTCTAATGTAAAATCAAAACAAAATAATATTTAAAATACCACATCATATGAAAACCCTGCCCACCTGGTTTCGAGGGCGGGTTCGAGGGTTTGCTGCGTATCCAATAAACCCGACGGTCTTCATTGTGCGCAAGATTTCTGGGTCGACAGGAGGAGGTCGTCTTGAGGGACAAGAAAAAAAGAATCATTAAGTATAAAATTAAATTAAGTATCACTCATCAGCTATGTTCAAGAAACTTCTAAGTGTTTTCACACTTCCTCTCCAATTTACAAAATATGCTAAATAAATAAATAAATAAATAAACAAATAAAAATAATGCAAAACAAATAACATTAGAAATATCTTTCGAAAACATTCATTCTAATTGTACCATAAACTTTAGTTCACGCCTAACGGTAACTGACCACAGCCTGATTGCTCTGATTGTCAACATAAATAACAGTAAAGCTAGGCCACTAGAGGTCAACTAGTAGTGGATTAAATGTGATAATTTCACGGGAAGAAGTAGCTAATTGCTGATTAATGGGATGAATCATCCGCTCTTCCTGGCAAAACATTTCATCACTGAAACCTGATTGTTTATGTCAAATGAATTACAGTTTACTGTAGAAGAAAGCAGATAACTGTTGAACACGCGTAACACCGTCAGCACATAAAAGATCAAACTCAATCACTGAACATCAGCCTGTGTGTAAATAAACAGAAAATGTGGAACTGAGTGTCATAGTGGTTTAGAAGATAAATATTAACAATCAACTGCAACTTCTGGTGAGATCAGTAGTTAGTTTAAAAAAATACAGCACAGATTCACTGGTTAGACTGATTCTCTACATCTAAAAATCCCATCTACAAAGGATAGTATATTTCACCAGGTCAGTTCACGTTTACTTTCTCAGTTGCACTATTTTCATAAAAATCAGCCATAACTGCTCATAATACCCAGGGCCCAGTGTGTAAATATGTTGACCACATACTTAACATTTACTTTCATACAAAAATCCTCAATTTGAATTTGATCTTATCCTGCATTCATTTAAAGTTTCTATCTCTCATTTTATACGACCAATGCTGTTATTATACTACACTGACCTGTTTTTCTCATACATCTGACAGCACAAACATGTCACTGAACTCCTGACCTGGGTTAATCTACATATGACAAATAAAACAGAAGTGAACTAAAAGCTGAACTAGAATGACACTTGGTGGTCACCAAGATAGTGAAGTGACCTCATACTTTTCTAGTGTAAAAAATGAGAACATACAATGCATATCATCAGCAGTTCTTCATTTGGCTGACGCGTGCTTCCACGTTGTTACAAAACAACCATGGGCCTGTTTGCTTCTTTTTTACTTGATTGGATTTGAAAAACCTTATACTTATTGCATTTGTAACTGCTTTTAAGTCCAAATATTGCTGAAATTTAAACAGGAAATAAAATCTTACTTTACTGCATAAAGTGTTTGTGTCTGTTATACCTGGGGCTTGGTGTGGCCAGTGCAGCGGGCCAGTCAGACAGCAGTGGCTCGGTGCTGGTCAGCGGCATGGGGATGAGCGACAGGGGCAGCAGGTCATGGTTCCAATCCAATTGGGGCAGCGTGTCCACAAGACAAGGCAGGGCAAAGTCTGTCTCCCGGGAGTAGTCGTTAAAAGATACTTCTGGTGCATCAGACCAGAGGTGCACGCATCCCCCAGAATCCCCAAAGGCTAAAGCTTGTTTACTGGACGACACATCGAAACTCATGAGCAACTGCCCAACGGTGTTGACGTGAAAAATGTCTGCAACGTTGGCAAGACCAGTGGGCTCGCAGAACTGGCACTGACCTAAAAGTACAACACAATGTAGACAAATTTACAACAGATATGAAAGGAAGGAAATAAATAAATAAACCAATA
Organism: Gymnapogon annona; assembly: GCA_029814585.1. Taxonomy (NCBI): domain Eukaryota; kingdom Metazoa; phylum Chordata; class Actinopteri; order Kurtiformes; family Apogonidae; genus Gymnapogon; species Gymnapogon annona. The sequence goes on along the minus strand of JAPTHA010166243.1, from coordinate 6,678 downwards.
ATTCACAAATAAACACATAAATGCATCAATAAATACATAAATCTGACTTTTCACATGAATTAAAGACGGTACCTGTCTGTGAGATAATAGCAAGCCGTGATGTGTATGTAGGAATAAACCGCAAGAAGAGCGGATCCACGTGCACCTGAAGAGGAGTTACGGCTCGCATCATGCGAAGGTCATACACCATAAGGAAACGGTCACATGCCAAACCGTTCAGTCCACGGCTGGAGAAGCCACATGCAGCCAACAGGTTTCCGTGTACGTCGAAGTCGGAGAGACTGCCGGAGAACGCGTCAAATTCATGCTCTATCTTGAAGGAACGCAAGTCCCGAAGAGTCACCTGATTTTAAAAGAACACCAGGAATGTTTGAGTCAAGAAGAAAAACATGATTCATTAGGTCATTTGCTCTTATTGTCTTTACCTTGCCAGAGGTGTGACCACAGAAGAAGAATCGACTGGTTTGACGCATTATTGCCACTCCTGGTACCTCAACGGTGAACTGTCAGACAATGTTTTAATTGATTTAGAGTTTAAAATGATGGCATGCGTATCTTAATTGTGGTGGTTGATGAACATAATCTCAGCCTTCCACCTTTTGGGTTTCTTGAACAGTACTTAAATCAACTTCCACCACGTAGTTTTGTAATCCACCAATTAGAATGGTATTGTTGTCTGCCATGAGGAGGCTGTGCATATCGGCACCTTCCTCCATCCTGGAAATCATACATGTTTAGTTAATAAAGGAAAACATCAATGAATACTTAAATGAGAAAATAAATTGGACTATAGCAGGAAGTCGTTATGAAACTATGGAAATTGGTACATGATAATCCGGTAAGCCAGTAATTAATAGAAAAGAAACTCACGGATAATCGAACATGACTAAGCCCCCTCGGGTATAGCATTTGAGGTTACTCTTCGAGAGAAACAGGACACCTGTTTCCAAACTCTGAATGTGTCGGATATCATCTGTTGCATGGACTTGGAAAGATGAATGTCGACCCATTGTTGGTCCAAAGAAGGAAGTTACATGGCCCTAGAAAAAATGTTAGGAACAATAAGAAGGTTTTATTAGTAGTTTTTATTTCATAAAACCTACCAAGACATCTCATGAACAATGATGATGACATATTCATATAACTCCTCTCACTCTGTGGTTTCCCATCCAGAGCATCTCCTCCTGGAGATCAAAATGTGTTGCGGTGACTGGGATTCCAACTTCTGAAACTGCACTGTGTAGCTCGGAAAACATGCCCTCCATAAGATGCACAGGCTCAGGCACTGTCACACCTAGCCCCTCGGGGTCCAGCTCCACACCCTGCATTAAACTGGGATTAAGGTGGGGGTCCATTGCAGGCTCCATCCCTCCATCCAGGGTTCCATGGAGGCTGGGTGAATAGTCACCCATCCCAGGGTCAAGACCATCAAAGTTCATCGTGTGTACCGTTAAATCAACCTGGTGATGAACACAGAAAAAAAGAAGTTGGAAAGAAACAGAAGATTCATGTACTAAAACTGAACTAAATTTAAACCCCAATAACTTTAGAGGTTTTTTTCTATTTAAATGAATTTCAATTGCTGCATTGGTTAGTTTAATTTTACAAATTAATAAGTTGATTGGTTAAAGCGTCTCTATTTGAGGTAGAGTGACAATGTAGAGTGAAAATATATTAAAATGTATTGCCATCTTTCTCCACTGATTCAACTGGCAAGTTTTGCTCCGAGGGGAAAGAATAGTTTCACTGCCAAGCCATCGTGGGAAAATCAACGTTCCGATTATTTAGTAAACAAAGTAACCTCACTCAGTGTATTTTCGGAGATCAATCTGAAGGTTTTCAAGTTTGTGACAGTCCATTGAATGCTACTTGATGTCACTTCAGTGTTAGCATTAGCTAGCTGTTACCCCCAAAGCTCCAGCTAACATTTAGCCCATTAAGAGTCTTCGAGGTCAAAGCCGTAGTATTTACGAATGCAATTTGTCCAAATGTTCCACTTTAAGTTAATTAATACACAACAGCAGTGTGTCGTCCCTGCCTTGAGATGTTTGCAAGTTGGCGATCAACGTTAACGTTAGCCGGTTTAGCTAACGGTGTGGGCTTTATGGTAACAGGTACTGGTGTTAAACTGGTCTCTACGTGTAGAGAGTCGGTCTGCACGGAAAATGTCGACGCACAAGAGTGAGCGCCACTTTGTTTCAACAACTGAAACACTTTTGATACTGGTGGACGAGTTACCTGTTCTCGGAACACAATTTACCACACGGGGATCCATGCTCACTTCTTTCACAACAATAACAGACCGCGGACAAACGTTTCCGGAGAAATCAAAGGTGCGTTCAAGAGCACCACTGAAGCTCCGGTGCGTTTATCCACGAGAGTCCACACTCTGTATATAGAATTTATAAATGTGAAATGATCAAATATGGATCTTTTTTTCTTAGATATGTGACTCTCTTCTCCGACCAGCTTTTTTGTTGATTTCTTATCGCTACACTTTGGGTGGGTGAGGGTTTTTTTTTGCATTATAGCTTAATATTTGGTTAGTTTTCATATATCCGAATTTATGTTAAAAACCTAAAGTCACGTCAAAGATGACAACGGGACTTTTCTATACATTCATTTTAACCTTTCAATAATGTAGTTTTATAAGAATTAGAAATAACAGTACGCGACAAATACAAATTACACCACAAAAAATAATGTTGTTAATTCGTGGGTTTAGATTAATTTATTCGCCAGGCGCTAAATTATGACGTTAGCGACCAAATCAATATATTCGCCTTCCTTTTATCTTGTTCCTTCTTTGAATAAAATTCAGATGAAATGTAATGTCTTTCCCTGGTAACGCAAAGGGACAGGAGGCGAACACCGATGGAAATTCTGCCCGTGCAGTCTGAGCCGTGGATTCACTGGGATGTAAAGGTTAATTTCACTTCCTCGGCATGACTGTAGATGTGAAACTTGATTAGGAAAAATTTAATTGTAGGCTATCTGGAGTAAAAATTACAGGCATGAATAATGATGACATATTACAATATTAACAAAACGTCCAATCATTGTTCCCCCCTATTAAAAAATATATTACAATTATTTTTAAAAAGGTTAAAGGAATTCGTATTCAACTTTAGTCTTTTGAAAATGTAAAATTGCTTATATTAATAGCAGCTTAGTAGTGGTAATAATAATAATAATAATAATGATGATGAGTGACGTAATTGTTCATACACATGGGTACACGTGTTTTTATTGAGTTTTTTTTTAATTGCCTATCAGTGCATTGGTATATGATGACGTCATTGCTCATTTCCAGGGTCTTCCTGCACTGAGTAACACGAATCGATTGGCATTCAACATTAACTCACCTGAGGATGCAGGAAAACCCTGAGTGACTCACTACTGGAAGCATAAAAGCACGACCTGCTCTCCTCCAACCCATCACAACACACAGGGACGAGAGCTCATACGGATCACAGCGCACTGAAAAAAAAAAAAAAAAAAAAACGTCATGGACTTGTACTTCGCGACTCTTGCTTGTATTCTACTATTTTTGGCCGGTGCATCCGGTGCTCCAGCCGGTCACAGTGTGCAGGACGCATGCGCTGCTCTGCGGATCAGCTCTCTGGAGTTGAACCAAGTGGCAAAAAATGTGTCACTGGAGGTAAAGAGCTTTTAAATGTATTTTTTTTAACGTTTTTTATTATTATAGATTATTATGGGAGTAAAGGGAAATGCAATATAGTCATCACTCTACATTGTTATTTTTGTGACTGTAATGTGCTCTCCATATATTATTATAGACTAGATTTGGAAAAATGAAGTCATCCGTGCTCATATTGAAATATTATTACTTTACATTACTAATTGACCTTTAAAACACTTAAGCGGTATTAGACTTAGATGCTCCACTTTCTGCAGATAATCACAGCTGACTGCCTTTCTTTGTTATGTCAGAAATGCAACACTGTGCTGAAAATGTCTTGGATTGTTTGCAGGTCAGAAGTGGATCTAAAGCTGTGGCAGACTTCACCCCCTTTCTTGTCTGGATGGAAGCCAAAGACATGTGTGACCCTGCAACCCTCAGAAAGACCCCAGCAGTAAGAAACAATCATTAATATTACAGATATGAGCGCTATCTATTTACAGTAACTATATGGCATTTTTTTTTATTTCTGTTTATACACTCTAATCACCTTTGACCACATGCAATGATTACACCCTGAGTCTGTTACACTTTATTATATTATCAGTGAGGACAAATATATGTGCTATTTAACTTCATGGACAACACCGCATATATGCATTATCACCGCAGTGACAGTAACAGGGCGGTGAGACTGTACCACTATTTAATGATTTTGATCTTTTTCTACATTGTTTCTCCTTGCTCAGCCATGTATGGGGAAGATATTGGACGCCCTGACAAGATACAGCGCTGCAATAGACACCACTGATAAAATTGAAAGCTGCTCTCGCCACGCCAAAAGAGTCAAGCCAAAGCTGGAGAACCTGCACAATGACATGAGCCGATGTGTGAGATCCAGACCAGTGTACAGCCACATTCAAGTACGTTTCGTCAACCAAATGTTTGATTCATACCTATTCAGTTTCAGATTCTACATGTATGTATGAGTTTTTACAACTGATTTGTTTTTATTCCACAGGAGACCCCCCTCAGCCAGGAGGATAGTCTGCCCACTTCCCAGGTGGAAAAAAATCGACTGTGCCAATACACCATGGAAAGGCTGTTTTCCTTCTCCATCCTCAGCGCTCGTGTCTTTTCTCTGGGCGATCCTGCTAATCACCCCGAGGGCACACCTCAAACATGCATGTAGGGCTCACGTTTAGCGTCCACTGACCTGCAGACATGGATGCACAAGCTTCCTTTTATGATCACATTGGTCAAGTGTCTAGTACTGCCTTCAGTGGCTCTTGTGGATGCATGTAACAGTGTCTCTCCATCTCCTATGCATGCACAGAGTGTACTTCCAATGGAAATATTATGTGATGTTTTCTAACATATTTATTCACATCATATTTATTGTATTTATTTATTCATATTTATTGAAATGATCCTGCAATGGCTCTGTCATTTAAAAAAAAATACAGAGCATATTTTTGCCAATAATAAATTTGCCTTAAATCATCATCTTTGTGTGGTTCATTAATGATACCATTGTGTTGCCTTCTGATGCCCGTTGTTCCTTCCAGAGAAAACATTATCAATAATCTCATTCACAAAAATTTGTGGTGGTCTGTGCTGAGGATCCCCTCTTTTCTCTTCTTGAATTTCCAAAATAACAACCACGTGAACACACCGGCAGAAGGAGGAAGTTGTGCTTTCCTGAAACATTTTGCTAGGCTCCGGAGATCCACAACTTCCCATTCACTTCCTTCTTGTGTGTGTGTGTGTGTGTGTGTGTGTGTGTGTGTGTGTGTGTGTGTCCATTATGATTGAAATGCTGACTGAGTTCCTTTACACACTAGTGATGCAATGTGCATCCAGCTGTAATACAGAGCAAAACAAGGAAGGTGTTGCCACTAAAGGGGAAATTGCACTTTGCTTAGTGAAAAGGTAGTTGGTTGATCAACAAGGAAGTTTGTTCTCTTCATGACATAATGTCTAGATCTGACTCAATCACTAAGTGGCACATGTGCAGGAATTCTGTCTGTGATGGGAAATACGGCCAAATTGTGTCAGCCGTCCCATGTCAGAGATAACCTGAAATGAATAAATAAAAGATGTACAGTACGCAGCGCTCCTGATGTCAGAGGAGTATCAAATGTCTGCATATGATGCGTCATTCAATGGCCGAAAGCCAAGGTTCGCTTATTAAGTTGCATTCAAATAAATAGGAATAAATCTGTCAATTAATATTGGTTCATCCAATTTAGATGATCAATGGCGGGCAATAGCGGAGCATTTTGTTGTTTTTATTTTGTATCCAGTGAAATAAAAAGCAGCTAAAAAATGTGTTAACTTAAATGAATATTTGTTGAGGTGTGTCCTGTTGTAATACCTCTGTTTGTTTAAGTCAGTCTATTCTGCGCTCCGTCTGTAGTTCACCTGCAACAATCAGCACAAGCTATCAGTGGATGGTATATCCAGAGGTGAAATTGCAAAACACAAAAACGTATTCCATCAGATAAAAAAACATAGTTCATTACATTTCTAATGACATGATGTAATCTACTATTTTTACTCAGCGACCATTACACTGCACAGTGAACACTCACTCTTTTAGCCATATTTGACAAATCTTATTTATTTGAGTGTATAGTTCAACTGACTCTGCCAGTTCACACCAATGTGTCAAGCAGTTTATTTTGACGTATTTAGATCTTGAAATGATTATGTGGGTTCAAGAAGATTAAAGTTAGTTGTGCATCTACATTTTAAATGATTTTTAAAAATAAAACCTGAAAAAAACCCAGCTTTTTTGGACACAGGTCTGCAAAAAAAGTAAAAAAAAACAGAAAGAAAGAAAAAAAAGAAAATATATCCTACCTCTTTTGGTAAAATATTTAAGAAGCAAAATAAAAGCTGATATCATTGACCCCAACTGGTTATGGGTACAGTCAGTCTGTCACGAGTCCTGATTAGAATGTCACTCTGCCTGGTTCAATCACTGCACACTCAAACCTCACGCAGTTGACAAAATAATGATTGATAAATAA
>JAPTHA010166202.1:0-14821 GCA_029814585.1 Gymnapogon annona | reverse complement strand
AGAGAAGAGAAGCATGAATGGACAGACCAAAGCAGAACAAATGTTAAAAAACAAGTATGTATGAAGATCCCACACAAACGGAGGATAATCAGGACATGGAAAGCGCAATATAGATGAGCTCAAACACACACAGAGATGGGAAAGTTTAAGTGAAGAAAGATCCAGTGTGACCATCTGTCTGTCCTTGTGTCAGTCCAGTCAGCCCTCGCCCTCTGCCATGATGAACACAGCATAGTGATCAGTTGGATGTGTCGACTCCTTTTTCCTTTTGTATTGACTTTAACTTTCATATGACATATCTGCATTGACACTTTACATCAAAAACTATATGGGTCTTGACATAGGTTCATCGTTACTTCGGTTTTAATCCATTTTCTTTCAATTCGGTCATTGTTTCATTGTTCGATGTTCCTTTTGTAGGTTCATGTTGTTGATCTTCGAGAATGACATTGACTGGACTGTTAGCTATATATTATAAAGACCTCTTTATATGAGTCACTGATGTCTTTGTCTCCAAATACTACTACGTCTGATGGACATATAGAGTAATTGAAATGGAGGAGACAAAAACTCAGCTTTATAGACGATGTGAGACAACAAAACAAAAATCATTGATGAAAACAGGTGTTCAGTGTCTCGTATGTTGCAAGTTGTCAGGATACAAACATATTCATCATCCAACTGTCTTTGACTCAGTGGAGGGGATTCACAGCATTCATAGTCTGTGGACCCAATGGCCATTGGACAAACATATGCTGTTCAAAGTTCATCTGACGGCCATTGACCTCCACACACTCAGAGCCACGGTACGAAGACGAGGAGCAGCGGTGACATTATCACCATGACGACTGAATACCATGACGATGTTGAAGATGACAGCAGCTCCTTCTGGAATAAAGGTAGCATATGTGTCCATCTGCTCGCGCATTTATCCATTTGTCCATCTGTCAATGTGCATCTGTCCACCTGTCAACTCATCTGTTGTCCATCCTGTCAGTCTATCTGTCCATATGTCTGCCTCTTTGTCCGTCCATCTGTCAAGCCACCTGTCCATCTAAAAAGAGCTGAATTCAATACAACTTAAATATTCACCTGTCCATCTGTTTGTGTGTGTGTGTGTCCATCTGTCAGAGCCGTCTCCTGTCTCTCTCTCCAGCGTTTCCAGATTCAGGCGCTGGTTGTTTCCAGCTGTCATGGTGACGTTTATCCTGGTTCTTATCATTGCTCTGGGGGCCACAAGTGAGAAGTCACACATCAACACATTAAAGACTCATGAATGGGAATTCAAGTTAATGCAAAAACCAGTAAAATAAGGAGAGGACACATGGTAACCTCTAGTGGATGTATGTGTTAATGCAGGAGCGACATCAAATACAGACCAATCTTGGGACGTGGATGAAGCCAGACAAACAATGGCACTATTTTTGAAGATCGGGTTGTAAAGGAGTCAAATGGACAAAGGTAAATTAACAATAAAGTCTGTCCCTCTGTCTGTGTCCCCACAGACACAAAGACGTTAAACCGACTGTGGTCCACAGAGAAGACTGTCTCAAACCTGAGTGAAGGTCTCACCAATGTTCAACAGCTCAGCAAAGGTACTGTTTTGTCCATGCAGTGGACCCTCCACAGACAAGTTTACAAAAAAAAAACAAGTTATTTTTTAAACAGAATGAACAGTGATTCAGTCTTTGTGAGTCTTTTTATGGCCCCCTTTCCTTTGGTACCTCTGTCTACACCACACCCTCAGAGTGCACGATGCACGTAGGTCATCTTTGATCGCTTTGAATATGAACATGTGTTCTTTTATCCACTCTGAATTGTCTTTCTATTAGCGTGATGATATGACATCACTAGGCTAGCATATAGAAGCATGTTTACTTCTTAAGCCACTGATATTAAATTGACTTTATTTCAACCAACCAATCAATCAGTCTTTTTTATTTAGAACTTTTCTCAAGGTGCAACACAAAGTGCTATACAGATTAAAATCAGTCCCACCCAGCCCAACCTCCGGTCAACATCACAATGACCACACACACACTCACACACACTCTAAAAAAATCAAACACATGCACCCCACACTGCCCCCAAATCCCTACACCCTGAGCCCCTCAGCAAATAAAAGAATAAAACTGCGGCGCCCAACTTCCACCTGGGCACCGCAGGTCAGCAGCCAGGCAGCCACAGCCAAGCCCTGGGGCAAAGGCCCCTCAGTGGAAACACTAGAGAAGTCTATGACTGATTAAAAACCAAATAAATAATAAAAAGTAATAATAGGTATGAAGATAAAATGAAATAAATAGGTATAAAACAAAAATGATTTAAAAAATGAATCAGCTAAAAGCTAAACTAAAAAGGTGAGTCTTGATCCCACTCTTAAAAACATAAACATTCTCTGTGGCCCTGAGGTCCTCTTGGGGACTGTTTCAGAGGTGAGGGACATAATACTGGAAAGACACCTTGCCATGAGTGTGTGTCCTGACTTTGGGGATGACTAGGAGTCTGCTGCCGGAGGAGCACCAAATTATAACTACTGTTACAACAGAAGTAATCTCATGGCACTTTATATAGAGAGCTGGTCAAAACCATGCAGGCTCTCAAGTTAGTTTTACAGAAACTCAACAGAATCCCTCATGAGCAAACATTTGGTGACATGCAAGCTCACTGCTTAATGCTGATGAAATGAAAGTCCTGGAAAATAATTTGGACAAACATGACATACATACGTTACAATGACTAAAACCAAAGATAACATTGACCTTTTCTTTCTTTAAATTCCACAAACTGATATTAACGCCTTAAGAAAGCCGTTTTCAACACTAACTGGTCAACAGGTTAAACTAACTTGTACCTGTGTTTAACTCTGACCCAGATACAGCTAAAGACGTTCAACGACTGAAGTTTTCAGTGGAATACAACAAGGACCAGCTGATCTCAGGTCTTTTACCTCCACCACAGCAACCACATGTTTGTTAGGTCTGTGTAACACTTTGATGTGTTGAACTATGTGTGTTTTAGTTTCAGAGGCGTTGAAGCAACTCTCAGTTCTGGATACGATCAGCAGGACGGTCACTTCACTGAAATGTTCCCTTGAACGCCTCATCCACAACAGTAAAACAAATATATAGAGAGAAGTTTGTGTCATTATTTAAGCAAAGAAATAGATTTGCCACCAAAAAAGTGATATTTGAGAGAAAAAGATTAAGTAACATAAAAAAATGTTTTCAGAAATCAGATACTGTACCACACTAAATGTGTCCTCTGACAGCTCTACATTGTATACCTCTCACTGTAATGCACTCACTCATTCCGATATACTCTGCTCAGGCTGTGGCTAGCATGTGGAGAGGGATAAACCATGTGGTTGCTAATCAGTGTGCAGAAGGACATTATAATTCATTACTTCCTCTTCTTGTGATTGTACTGCAGAAGGTAGCCAACACTATTTAACAATTACCTATGGGAAATGTTTCATTGACCAAGAGCAATAGCAACTTGCCTCCCTGCAGGTATTATAACGCGATACAGAAGTGGCAGAAATGACAGAAGTTGTATCCTGCGCTGAAACCAGGTCAAACCCATCGTTACAAACTCTTCTCCCATCCATCAGCATAGGCCTTCCCATTAAGTGAAGTGAAATTTGCATGCAAAACGTTTCAATTTCATAAAAAAGCAGAGTGATTCGCAAGCAAATCCTTTCAACTTGTCAGAAAAGAGGACTGATTTATAAGCAAAAGTTGAAGAAATATGCTTTAAAAACTTTTTTTTTTTAACTTTTTTTCTCTCTCAAATCTCTCTTTTTTTGGTTGCAAAACTATTGTTTTTGCTTAGATAATACAGTTTGCTCCACACCAACACCTCGTATAACTGATATGGTCTCAGTGTTCACGTTTACGTAACTGAAATACCAAACCATGATTATTAGAACTAGCCCAATACTGTACAATAGTAGTGCTGTTGTTTTCATTGTGTTTGTGTCAGCCTCAGCGGTGGATGGCTGTTGTCCTCTGGACTGGGATCAATTCGGCTCCAACTGTTACTTATTCAGTAAAATGACATTGGGCTGGCATGACGCCAGAGATTGGTGCAACGGACACGAGTCTCATCTGGTAATACTCATCAGTGATGACGACTGGGTGAGACATTTCACATTTGTAAAAGAGGTCGGCAGACAGTGGAGGTGGTGTGTGGTGGAATCAATCAAGGACTGTATCATCGGTATAAAAATACAACATACTTTGTTAAACTAAGGAGCATTTTAGTTATCTGGTTCATGTTTGTGACAGAAGTCCTCTCTGATATGGTGATGAAGACTGTAAATAAACCCACTGTAGAGCCTTGACTTGTATCAAGATTCAAGATAAATTTATTGTCATTTGTGTGGGAACACATAGGAATGTTTATCATATCAATAAATGATGTTCAACTTTAACATATCAATACAAGAGGGCATCATCTGCATAAAATGAACATCAATAGCAAAGAAGTTAATATGTCTGTTTTGATCATTGACCAAGTGACTTTAAAATAAGAGAGCCACCTAAACCATGAGCCAAATTTCCTCACAATGCCAGTCTACATGCATTATTTTTGATAAACTTATGTATTTCATAAGTGTTGGCACAAGAGTGACCAACAATGAAGAAAGTGTCTGATGAAACAATGCGTTCAGTCACAGAGGACCGAGTATTGAGCCTTGCTGGACTTCCTGACATGAATAGGAGAGGTAAACCAATGTGTTGTATGTCTGGTTCAGGACTTTGTGACCCATCATGCCATGGGGGCGTTCTACTGGGTGGGTTTGACGGATGAAAGGACGGGGAAGTGGGAGTGGGTCAATCAGACACCATACGTCATGAACCGAAGGTCAGTCCATCTCCAGTTCTTCACTGTTGTACCCGGTTGGGTCACTGGTCCAAATGTCAGTGCTTGTTTGGAGTCCTTCTAGGGTTGTGTATTTATCTGAAGAGGTCATGTGTTTGTGGTTTCCAGACGCTGGAAACCCGGCCAACCTGACGCCTGGACCGAACATGGCCTTGGAACAGGGGATGAAGACTGTGCTCATCTCCATAACGATGGTCGTCTCAACGACCTGCATTGCTCCACCAGGATGAGGTTCATCTGCCAGAGCCATGCTGTCCGCCGCTAAAACTGCATTATAGCGTGGATCTAAAATAACCTTAAATCTGTGAGAGTTATTATGATTCATTTATTACATTACATTTTAACCTACAGGGTTTTGTAGCTTCTGGAGGGAAATGGCGAAAAAAGCCTCAACTGGTAAAAGTCCAGGTGGTCACGGCCTCAGGTAGATTAAGACTACGTCTATTATTCTGTTCCATACATGCAACAGAGCAGATGTTCCTTTCAGTGGCCACATGTGGTACTACAGCAAAATGACAAAAGGGTGGATGGTGATGTGTAAAGGCTGTCTGAGTAGTGCTAATAAAGTGATTTACACTGGTGCAAAGTCTGGGTGAATGTATTGGATCTGACTCCAGACTTGTTTCTATTCCAGAAAAAAGACTAAAGCCAAAACCAGAACAGAGTTTATTGATACTTACTTACAGTTAGTCCAAAAGCACAGGGGATGTGCCGAAGATGTACCGTGCATAAAATCACTTGGGTGGATGCAAGACATGATTGAGTCCTGTCATTCTGGCCATAATGAAGTTTCTCTTCTATTACTAATCCTGTGTGTTCAATCGCAGATCATGCAAGGAACATGCTCTAAATGCTTTCTTTGATAAAATTCATGATTCCACTGACACTCTTACATGTATGGTTGTTGCACCGCAGAGCACACGCTGTATAATTTTATTTAAGATATTTACTCAATTTTTTTTGGAGATAGAGACCGCAGAGTTGAAAATATATGAGTTGACCCCTTTATTTGTGATTTCGAGACAGATAAAGTTAGTGCCAATGTAGGATGTAGGTGTAAGAAAACTCAGAGACAACCTTGATGGTATTTCAATAGGTTTATAGTCATTGATGGGGATGCCCCCCTCAACAACATACACACACTGAGAAGGACATTCATTCAGCAGAAGTAGCAATGTAAAAACCAGAAGAAAAAAATTGCACCTTGCTTACTCAAAAGAAAACAACCTTAACTTAAAAATAAAGTGCTTAAAGTGTAATAGGACAAAATAAATATAGAACAAGTGCAAAACAAAATAGATCAAACTAAACAACACTTTTTGGCACAAATACCTAAGATCACAGTATTAGTTCTTTTAAATTTATAAACAAAGAAATGTTAATGAGATACGAATATAACCGTGACTAAAGTGGGGTAAAGTACGATTATTGATTTACCTCAGAGGGTTAATAATCACCCAGGGCTCAACTCCCTCTGGGTTTGGAAAACACAAATCTCCACAGTATGTAGACTTAAAGAAGTTGAAACATTTAAATAACACATGTAACATCATAAAAGACCTTCAACTGAAAACACCTTCAATGAAAAAACTTCAAATTTCATCAAAAGAGAGAAACAGACTGGCTGCCACTCGCTTACGCCCCCCCACCCATTGCTAATTGTTCATGTGTTTATATTGTAATGGCTACTATATGCACTTTTACCCCTCCTCCTTCCCAATGTAAATGCTGTATTTGTTTTCTTTATTACCCTGTCTTCCTGTCCCGTCTACTCCCCTTCTCACATCTACGTTATTGTTTTTATGTACTGAATGTTGTACGGACAGGATGATGGTCAATTTTGCTTGTACAGTACTTGTACAATATGTACAAGTGTATGTACTTGTGACATTAAAAGGTTAATTCATTCATCATGTAGTTCAGTTATAAGGCTCAAGAACTACAACTACTATCATCATCACGTCATAGAGTGCCTCGATGTCCAGAAATGCTTCAAAACAAAACCCCACTTCCCGTCAGCCCTCAGGTTGACAGAGGGAATGCTCGGACCAGGACCAGTTCAGTTCTGTCTCCGCCCAGATGACACGCCTCCAGAACACACACCATCCTCTGATTGGTCAACTGATGCACCATGGCAATGAGGTCAGCTGAAGTACACAAGTCAAAAAACTCAAAAGTTAACGAGCACCAAAGAAGGAATATGGATGAAAATATGAAGAAAAAGAATAAATATAAACACAGTGATCGATGACACTTAGAGATGATGATGGAAGACACGCCGTCCCACTGCCAGGGTAGCACTTAACTGCACCATAAGAACCACACGCAGGACCCACGGTGCTGATCCTGCCCAGTAGACCATTTGCGTGTGATAAATGCTTTTAATGCAGTTAAAGTCAGTGACAACATTTAAAAGTCAGTCACAAGAGCATCAGACCAATCTGGCTGGGACTGCGTGTCATCTTCTGTGTTGTCTGTCGCGTGTTGTAAAATATTCAATTGACCAAACGCGAGTCCAAGTTTTTGGTTTAATTAAATACGAGTCCTGGTCTCTGGTTTAATCTTTGATATCCTGGCATGATCATGCATGAACCTTTATCTTGCGTATCTGTAAACAGACTACTGTATGACCTGTATAATTAGTTTTATGGATGTAAGGTTATGCCAGGTTTCAGTGTGAAATGTCTTTTGCATGAGGCCCCTGGACGTGGGTCGGGACCTGAACCTTTACGTCCTGTGATTGTCATAGTATTTTTGGGACACTTGCTGCTGTGAAGGTGAACCACATTGACACCAACACCCTGAACTGGGCAAGTTGAGGCTGTTTTAGACCTTATGTGTTCCATCTGAACCCACAGTCGGTCAAGTATTAAAGTATGTAGGTGTGGGCGCATCTAACCTGGTGCAGGTGCAGGTGTGTGTGAGCTGAAGGCTCCATGTGACAAGATGGAACACCAGGTGTTCGCATGTTGGAGTGACGAGGAGGTGGAGTCAGGAAGGAAGACCACATCAATGAGCACACCTGAAAGAGCTGCACACACAGGCTGCGTTTAGAAGCACAACAGGAACAAGATGCAGCTGGACAGAACAAAGAGCAGAACCATGGTCTCAGCGTGATGTTTGTTACCTCTGAGTCTCAGTGTGTAATATTCTTCTATCGCCAGGTTGAAGCTCTTGGACATCTTCCCTCCCATCGCTATGGAAAGAGCTTGCTCCTCCCTGTGCTCATGGTCATAACACATGGGTAATGTCTCCATGGAAACAGGAGGGAAGGTTGGGACAAGGGGTGCAGTGATGAAAGATGAGTTGTCATCGTCATCTACGTCATCTTCGTCGTCTTCGTCATCAGTGTTTTCTAGAAACTCCATGGAGGCTTGAAACAGAATGACTGAACAGAGAGAGACCAGTGTTAGTAGTTGTCACTGAATAGTTATCACTGAACAACACTGTTACTGTGGACAGTACTGTTACTGGGGAACTGTCCTCAGTTCAGCTACTGAGGACAGTCCTGTTATTGAGAACATTTCTGTTACTGTGGACAGGAGAGTCCAGTGACTGAGTACAGTGCTGTTACTGTGGATAATCCTGTTACTGTTACCTGTCTCCTTGTTTTGCTCTGGTTCCACTGTAACCTGTGGACATCTCTTCCTCGGACTGTCGAAAGACAGCCTCCTCTTTACACACCTCCTGAAACATGACAATGTATATGTCAACTTTGCAATAAGAGTATAACATATCATAAAGCATTGTGTGTAATATGTGGTGGTCTCACTCTGATCTGCAGCCCGGGGTTCGGGACCTCAGCTGATTGACACTTGACGATGGAGAGGCCGGAGGAAAAGGTGAGGAAGAAGAGGAGCAGAGAGGAGGAAGGAGAGAGGAAGAGGAGGACAGAGAGGGGGAGGGTTTAGAGAAACCAGGACAAGAAGAGGACGAGGGGACAGGTGAAGGTCTGATGGTCTGATAGAGACAGCGATCCTCCTGATGGACACAAAGCGACAAGTCAGGAGACGGACATAAAGGCACATTTATGCCTAAACAGGAAGAAAGGTCCATTCCACTGGGGATCCTTATGATGAGGTGCTGGTGACTCCTGAGAGAGGAGTGTTGTCCCTTAAGAACTAGAGGGATGGGACCCTGAGGATCTGGCCTTCTTGAAGTCCATCAATCCATCAACAAGCAAACCCCATGTCCATGATGTCCATGTGACACTAGGACACAGTAGACATTGACTGACCCATGACTGACACAGGTGGACTCTCAGGTGAAAACAACAGGTAATTGTACTCTGGTCACTTGGGGGTGGACCTGATAAACCTCGTCATAGACAGGGTGTGCTTCAGCTTGAATCCTGAGGGTTATTGGAACAGAGAGTCTGAATGTTACCTTATTGGCCATTTAAATTAAGGGGACCTTGAACTTAATGTTGGACACCGGGGGTAAAGGGAAGATCACCTACAGGAGATCCAGATCTTACTTGGATGGAGTTTAGCAAAACACAATCAATCAAACGAATGGATCAATGACAAACATTCACCTGTCCTGTGCGGCAGTGTATCACCATTGTAACTGTTGCCTGCATGCAGAAGGTTTGTCGCTCACGATAACAGAGTCTTTCCATCTCCTCCTGAAGCTCTGCCCCCTGCAGAAAATTTGGAGCACCTGAAGAGACAGGATTTAAAGGGATGGCCCATGGGTCTTCAAACACTCAAAATCTGTTTGGTGGATCAGCTGACCTCGATGTTGCTTCATGAATGTCTCCAAGGAAACGGGAGGAGGTGGGTACACAAAGAATCCTCCAACCAGAGCCCTGCTCTGCATATGTCTGTCATCCTGGCACCGCACCCACCGGATAAAGTCTCGCACTGGCCGCAGCTTACGGTAAGCCATCACTGAATGGTGGCCCTGACCTGTCAATCAGACAACAATCCATTGAGGAGAAAAGATGCATCTGACCTGTGTAAAGGTAGGATCTGTGTAGAGGTACTACCTGTGTAATGGTAGTACCTGTGTAAAGTCAGTACCTATGGAGAGGTAGTACCTATGGAGATGTGCCACCTCTGAGTAGAGGTGCTACCTTTGTAGAGGTACTACTTATGGAGCGGTAGTACCTGTGTAAATGTAGTACCCATGTAGAAATACTACCTGGAGGTAGTACCTGTGAAGAAGCACTACCTGTGCAGTACACCTGTGTGTAGGAGGTGTTCCTCAGGTACAGATGCTTGTCAACTCTGATGATCTTCACTCGGCTGCAGACGATCACACACACTGTGAACACAGACTCCATTATAGGACATGCTCATTAAAGCCTTAGAGACTTCAGGTATGTGTTGATGGTCTCACATGGGTGGAGCCGGTGCTGTACGTCAGGTTGAGATGTAGAGAACAGCTTCACCATGATTGGTCGATCACTGCTGCCATCTTCCAATCGGAGCCAACGATATGCCAAAAAAACTTCTGCTCCGTGAGCGTCTGCCAATGATTAGATTAGATTAGATTAGATGTCTTTATTGTCCTACTAGGGGAAATTACAAATACAGCAGCAGAATACAAAGAGTAGAAAAACAGAGTCTACAGATATACAACAATTGAATTCTTGTATAACATAGACAGTATACATGATCCAAGCCCCAAAGATGATAATGAGGAAACTGCTGACGTGTTGTCTGGAGCTGCGAGACAGTGGTGTGAATGTCCTCGCAGGCCACCGTAGTGTAGCATAGCATCAACCGCTAACAGCCAACGGTTCAACGCTGCTCTTCACAGATGACCGTTACACCATCACCAATTATCTCACATACATTGCCAGTCTCCCCCTGCACTTCGGTCTGCTCTCACCAGTAGAAAACCAACCAAAAAACCGACAGAGTCCAGAGTGGTGTCCGTGAGCCAGGAGTCCTTCACAACACCTGCCGCAGTTCGGTCCACAGTAGCCGTTAGGTCTTCCATCATGTTGGTAAATCATCCGTTACCTACCAGAACCGATGGAAAGCCTGGTTGTACCGTCCCCTCCTTACACGGTATACCTCGCCAGCTCTGCAACTGCTGCACCCATGCCGTAATTTCTTGAGAAACATGGGTCGCTCTCCCGTGACTACATGCTGTTGCTCATCCCAACTGTAAACACGAATAGCTCACGAAATCACCCGTTGGTGTTGAAGAGGTCCAAGAGAGTAGCAAACAGACTACTACCCTCATCAAAACTTAAAAAATTACGCATGTTCATGTTGTACTAGAGTCCAATTTACACGACCACAAGAGCCGAAGCACAAAAACTTAAAGTAGAAAAAAAAGTTAGGAGCTGCTGTAAGAGGCAGGCTGCTGTGGCGCCATCTTCTAAGAGTGTATCTTGTCAAAGTGTCTTGGAAGAGTGAATGAGAACATACTCGAGCTGTCACACCTCTCTTCTCTTCTTTGTCTTGTGTATTTTGAGTTGGTTATGATGCTTTCAGGTGCGTGAACCTCACCTTTGCTCCTGATTCGCTCTGGTCGTCCTGAGAACATCAGTAAACCGATTACATCACAAATGACACCATGGGGTTGTTCCAGGAGCTGCAGACTGAAAGAAGACCACAGGTGAACCAGACTGTAGAGAACAAGTAGACCCCAAGTGGACCAGGATGTGAACTGCAGGTGGACCATGACTACTCAGACTATTGCATTTGACGAAGTATAGTTTGTGTTTTTTTCACATGTTCATACCTGTTGTAGAAGGTGAACTCAGGTGCAGGAGGCCGATACCTCAGTGGAACAGAGGATTCTGGGAGAACAACGAACTGGGCTGTCGGGTTCCTGCTGTTCACGCTGATCTCTGGCGAACAACACACACTGATGAGTCATGTGTCTCATACATAATTGTATCTACATCATACATGTACCTATGTCATACATGTATGTAACTGTGTCATATGTGTATGTAGCTAAGTCATATATGTTCGTACCTACGCCATGTGTATTTGTACCGACGTCATGTTTGTATGTCTCTACGTCATACATGTATATCTATGTCATGTGTGGTTGTTGCTATCTCATATGAATATATACCTATGTTATACGTGTTTGTACCTACGTCATACATATTCTTACCAACATTATGTGTGTTTGTACCTGTGTCATACGTGTTCACACCTACATCATGTATGTTTGTACCTACATCATTCAATTTTATAACACCGTCATACGTGCTTGTTCCTACGTCATAAGTGTATGTATCTTTCATACATGTTTGTACCTGTCACATGTGTATGTACTTTTGTCATGCGTGTTCTTACCTATATCATGCATGTTTGTACCTATGTCGTGTGTACGTGCCTACATCGTGTGTGTATGTAACTACGTCATACATGTATGTTCCTACGTCATACGTGTATGTTCCTACATCACACGTGTTCATACCTACGTCTTGCGTACTTGACCTGTAGTTCTGTTTGACCTTGAACCGTGTCAGACTGACGATGTCTCCAGGTTTCAGACATCGGTACCAGTTCAAACACACACTGTTCCACAACACAACACACACGTGTCCCGAACGATCGCACAGCTCCAACTCAGCCTGAGGACAGGGTGGAAGGAAGGACATGAATGAAGGTGTTCTGTAGCTCTGCCTTGTGGGTGTCTTTTCATCCCAGGGGTGTTTTCACACTGACCTTATATGGACACTCAGAGTTCTGGTCTTGTTTCCCATAATACACGAGGCGAGACTTGTTGACAATTCGTCCAATCAGCTGCCTGCGTACGGCACCTCTAGTGACACTGTGATGCCGTGACAGGAAGGCACTGCGAAGCTCAGACACGGTGATGGACGGACGACGCACTGATGAAGACCAGACATGAGTCAACAGTGTAGACTCAATCTTCCAGATATGTGAACAACGAAGGCTCACCCTCAACCGCTTCTTCATCATCATCCTCAGTGGGCGGAGCCTCCCTCCACTCTGCCCCATTGAAATCGGTGTTGTTCCACAGAGGAAGAAACACCGTGCGATTGGCTCTCAGAGGAAACACATGATCTGATAAGTAAAAGAACAAAACAGGTAAGATGTGAAAAACTAAATGAAAACAACAAAGAAAAAAAACACAACATTCAAAGGGAAAATTACACAAAAGACAAATGTGTGTGGCTCCTTTCACCGATGTTGTCTGTTGATCCGAACCAGGGCAGAGACGTCCAGTTGGCCAAATGACTGACTCCATCGGCATCATCGTCCTCGCCCTTAACATCTGCACTGACTAGTCTATAACTAAACACAAACATTTTCATGTGACACCAACAGGGGTTAAGTGTAAACACCCAATTTAACCTCTCCCACCTTTCTCTGCCTTGCCCTGAAGCCCCAGAGGATTGTGGGAGTTGGGCTGTTAGAGCCGGGCTGAAAGTGGCAAGTCTGAGCGCTGCTCCACACCGCAGGATGTTCCTCTCAACAAGTCGATTCAGACTCGGATCCAGAGTCACCTGGAGTCTGCAGTCGCCATCAGTCAGGATAGCATCATATAGGTCCATCCCTGACCACAGCCAATCAGAGGCTAGCATCACATATACACTTTCATCCTGTATTTTACTGTTTTATCTTATTTTCTGTTATGCACGGTGTATTTTATGTTATTTTCTGCTGTGCGTGGTGTGTTTTGTGTGTATTTCTGACCCTGCAGCACACTGTGGGGGAAGTAGATGGAGAATCCCGGGTCTCTGGTGTACCGGTAGACATCCATCACATACAGCAGGTCTCTGCAGACAGATGGACAGGACGCCTGTGAGACAACAGACAAAGGCACTTAAGTCCAGATTCATCAAAATCATCATCCACATTAAAATCATAGAATCAACAATCCATTGAAGAACTGAGACTGTGTTCAATATATATGTCAGAATCAAAGAATAAAACACAGTTGCACACTGTTGCAAACAAAACACAATCAAAAACACTGATAAACACAAAACCAAGGGAATAAAACGGAGTGTGTTTAATTTAAACCAGGTCCAGCCTAAACTCAGATCATGGTTCATGTGAAAAAGTTTCCCCAAGGTTTATTACAATTTTGAAGCCGAGAACGGTCGTGGATTTACATTACTTTATGGCTGTCATCTCGTGATAGCAAAGGTTTTTTGTTTTTTTTTTTCGAGATAACAGATCTTTATTTCGTGGTTTTCTGTAACTAACTGGTTAGTTGCGGAATGTCTATACTGCTCTGCAACTGCTTTAGATGACTGTGATGTGAAGGAAGTTGTAATGTATCTACATCAGAGTTCTGTATATGATTTTTTTATTGTAAGGTTTATTTGAACATCATTTGAAAATCAAAAGAAAGAAAAACAAAATCGACAATTTGCTTACACATGTTCAAAAGGAGTGGGCAGAAGTCTGAACTTATTAAATCCCAGCCCTTCTCCCTGCACTGTGTTTAATGTCTATACATACGTACATACATACATATATACAGTATGTGTATGTGTGTGTATACATCTGCATTATGTTCAATGTCTATCCCTCTTCCCAGAAATAACACCACTGCCTCCACAAAAAAACAACAATAATAATGCATTTAGAATACACACCGACATACGAGAAAACAAACTTTGTTGTCTGGAGATAACACAATAGTTAGTTAACACAAGATAGTGACCATAAAATAACATTTGAATCCACGGGGATTCTCGGCTTCCGTAGAATCCACTGAATTTCGAAAATAACTGAAATAGACATTTAAATCCATGAATGATGAGTTCTTTCGGCTGTTTCCGTTCACAGCGAATCCTATTCGTATATTTGATTTGGCAGGAGTTTGTTTTTTTTATACGTCGGATGCCCTTCCTGACACAACCCTTGTATTTATCCGGGCTTGGGACAGTCACAATGAGACACTGAGGCTACAGTTGTAGGCAGCAGCGTGAAGGGTCTTGCCCAAGGACCCACACTGGATGCTCATCCCGGGAATCGAA
>JAPTHA010166100.1:4806-17609 GCA_029814585.1 Gymnapogon annona | reverse complement strand
CTGGAGGGAGCAGAGATGAAGATGCTGAGGTTCTCTTTGGGAGTGACCAGGATGGATAGGATTAGGAACGAGTACGTTAGAGGTTTTTGGAGATAAGGTCAGAGAGGCTAGACTGAGATGGCTTGGACACGTCCAGAGGAGAGAGAGTGAATATATTGATAGAAGGATGCTGAGTCTTGAAGTGCCAGGCAGGAGGTCTAGAGGAAGACCAAAGAGGAGCTGAAGGTAGTTGGTGTGAGGGTAGAGGATTCAGAAGACAGGGTTAGATGGAGACAAGTGATTCACTGTGGTGATCCCTGAAGGGAAAGGCTGAAAGTACTCATCATTAACGTTAACTAACAGAGATTAGTAATGTGGTGTCATTTGAAGAGCGTCTGCTGGTGTGAGATTGTCAGCTGTGTGATGAACTCCGCTTAGATTAGCAGTGATGTACAGATCGAATGCTGCCTTTATGGTTTATAAGGGGACTAAGGCAACTCCAGTGTTTGTTATTGGCGCATGACATACCATCACACAACCATGACAGCTGATTAACTGGGTTGTGCTGCCAGGCTGGGCGTTAACTGCCTTGTGGACAAATGCAGTTAACGCCTTGCTGTATCATGGGGGGGTTGCTTATTAGAGTTTCTACAAAGGGGTGGGGAAGGGCCTGATAATTTTGGATGAGCCTAATTGAGATGTTAGCTGACAATAAGGCATCACAGTTCACTGCTCATATTCTGTGGATGTTGTGAGTGAATAGAACTTATGTCCTCATTTACATCAGTGTGGATTAGAAGTACCGTATTTTTCAGACTATAAGTCAGTTTTTTTTTTTCACATATACGTCCATATCATTTCACGTTATTTTCACTGACAACCACAAGAGGGCGCTCTAGGCAAAATGGCATAGAAAAGACAATATTATTCTGCAGATTACAAACTGCAAGTAGTGAAATATGCAGTCGAAAATGGTAATCGAGCAGCAGAAAGAACGTTTCCTGGTTGTCATTGGATGGATTGGCAAAGCATGGGCTTCAGTGACATCCGAAACCATTCCGTCAGGATTCAGAAAGGACAGTATAATAATAAAAAAAAAAACAAAAACGCTGACGATGACTGATGAAAGCAACATAGAGTAGGAAGCAGCGCATCATCTACATCCGGAGATGGAGTTGTTTAGACGTGACACCGAGGATGAAGATTTCATTGGAGTGAATGATTTGGAGTGACACTGATGCTTTTGTAAACTTGTAAGCATGTTCTTTATGCTATAGTTATCTGAATAACTGTTAATGTGTCACGTTAACAAACCAGGCAGTTCGTTGTTTATGCATCATGTAACGTTTGCTGAATGTGTTACGTTAGCATACTGTACCCGTATTCAGCCTGTTGTTCTCTATTATATTTTTATTTTAAATTGCCTTTCAAGGTGAAATGTCTGTTGTCTGTGTTGGATTTTCTGAAATAAATTTCCCCCCAAAAATGGAACTTATACTGGAGTGTGACTTATATATGTTTTTTTTTTCTTTATTATGCATTTTTTGGCTGGTGCGACTTATAGTTTGGAAAATACGGTATATTATCTAAATAGCAGGTGGAAGAGCAGAAAAAAACATTAAGGTGTTATTATTATTATGAGGAAATGTGCATGTGAGAGTGGGTGAAGATTTAGCCAAGAGGAATAATTGACTTTATTCTGACAAAAGAGAAGATTAAACGTCTAGTGTGGAAAACTTACATTCATGTATCACCTCAAAATGTCAGGGTCTTGATGTTCAGAACCTTAGCATGAGTTCAAGAACCTAAGATGGAGCATTAAAATGTGAATGTGTATCAGCTCAACACCTCTTCCTCATTGTGGCGTTTTTTTTTCTATCCGGTTTCTGTCATGGTGGTTTGCTATCTGTTGCTTTAAATGAAGCCAGTTTCAGAGCTGTTTCAGTTGTAATTCCATTGAATGGCCACAAATCGGCTTCAAAACCCCTGACATTCACAAGCTTCCATTGAATAATGCCATTATTTCCCAGGTTAATTTTAATTACATTTGTTCTATTCAGAATCTTTAAGTGATGTATATCTGCTTTAATAGAAGGCTTTGATTAACAGGTAAGTATAAGCTACTTATTTCCTGACAGCTCTACTGTACTTGTGATGAACAAGCACCACAGGTTGGACTGGAAATGATTTGGTTATGCAGTGTTTGGGGGAATTTACCATTGACCCAAGTTGGGGAAACTGGCAGTTTTCTGACCCCTGACTGACTCACACCCAAATGTGCTCAATTAAGGTTCCAAATGTATTTATTTCAATATGACCAAATACCCAGCTACTCAAAGGCGAAGGCTGGGGGGGGACTCTGCAAAGGATGCAGCGGGTTTAGAAGATGAATGAATGAATGACCAAATAAGAAAAACAATGGGTGACAGTATGGCTCCTTAAATGATGATTATGCTGTCAGTGTGGATTGTCTGTAGTTAGCCACGCAGCTTTCTGCTAAAAGAGATGGTAGCAGCCACTGACCATAAGAATAAGATTTTGGTGGCAACCTGTTTTTTCACACCCACTTGTTTGATGCATTACCATGACGTGCTATGGAATATCAGTATAAATATGTGAGATCTAAACGTTTGGACTTTACTGACACTGGAATCACAGTTTCCATCTTTGTACAACTGTAGAGTCTGCGAGTAGTATATGAGCTTCCTTTTGAAGGGTGTCAGATGTTCGGTGCTAATGTTCGTGTCTCTGCTTTGTATGATCAGATCATGCGGACAGGCGTATGTTCCCCTGGGCCCCCAGTACCCAGCTGATCACCACCAGCCTGCTGTCAGTCAGCCAAACGCAGATGCGCTCCGCCGTCAGCCTCCTGGAGTTCTACTGCTGTCAGAACCAACTGGCCCAGCCCGATTACTACCTGTATTCCACACCTGGCCAGGACGGGACACCACTACTGCTCTACAAGGTTAGGGTTAAGGTTCACCACCATTGCGGCACTTCTTACTTGGGATAACGTGAGATAATTGTGAGGTTGTGTCTATTGTGGATTTCAAGAACTTTTTTAAAGCTGTAACATTGCTCAACTTTTTTGAGACTAGACTTAAGGAAACATGTTATGAATGGTTGTCTGTCCTGTTCCTGAAAGTCCATTTCGTTTGTTTCTTTAATTTCCCTGGTATCTTTTTCAACATTTGGATCTTTATTCACTGGTATCTTTTTGTCTTTTTGTGTTTGTCTTTTTACGAGACTTGTTGCATCTTTCTGTGCTTGTATATGTTTTGTTTTCCTCTTATGTATCTTGCTACATCTTTTTACTGACCCTAAATTTGGAAAGCAAAGTCTTAGACAATCTTACAGACATTAGTGTGCTAATAAAAAAGAGAAAGTAAAAGGATCATCTAAGTGTCACAGTCCAAACCCTTGGTCTTTCCCTGGACAAAGAAACAGAGATTTGTTTTTGACTTGTAGATAATATAGTATTTAATAAAGTAAAAATTCTGATGGTAGCTGAAAAATTAAGACTGATGTGTTAAGTAAACATCCAGTTATAATGTGCTATAATAATCATTTGTAATTATAGTCCCATCTAATGCTAAGGTAATTTGTAATTGAACAGAATATGAACTCAACTTGTCACTGTGGATACAGTGTTTGGAATTAGCCCAGATTTAGAACCTGTGACCAGCCAGTGTACTTTTAACATGACTGCTCCCTGTGTCCAAATCGGTCTCCAATTTAATTCAATTGCTGTTGCAAAGCTGTGAGCTTCTCCACGATGATATATAAAATATGGATGGATGGATTTTTTTTCTGAATCAGATGGAGATCCTGTGTATGTTGAGATTGGCTTTGTGGTCCAGGAATCTGATATTTACATGATGTTATAGTCTTTCAAAGCTGAGGTGCAGCTTGAAGAATCACCCATGTGCCAATATGTCAACGCGCATACAAAGCATGGTCCTGTGTCAGACTGATGATCCCACTGGACATCTGTGCTCTTTAACAGAATGACTTTTTCCTGATGTTTGCTGTGGGATAGTTCCTATGCTTTAATGTCCTTACTGAGGCCAGTGAACCACTTTACTCTGTCGTTATTCCAAGTTTTACATGAGCTCATACATTCTTAAACTGTCCGGTTGTTTTTCTAGTATTTTCATGGTAACATTCTCCACAAGACATGCTAGTTATGCACCGTCATGAGTGTTTGTGTACATTTGTCACTCTACAGGTGGTGATCTCAGACACTGGCACCACATACATGCCAAATAAACTATGTTTGTTGCTGGAAGAGGCCAAAGAGCTGGCAGCACAGACTGCCCTGAGCGACCTAGGTACTGCACACACACATCCACTTCACACACGGATGGATGGTATGTGTGATTATGATATGATTAAGCTTGTAGCTTCATGTAGAAACACAGACATGTTGCTGGGATTGCAGCCAAGGTGAAACCAGGTCAGTGTTAGTGAAGTGTCACAACAGAAAATGAACACTTTATTACAGTTGCTGTTCGTGTGTTTATGTCTGTCATTTGGTCTGGTCCGGCCTCTGCTTGGCCACTGGCAACGCTGTTCAATTTGTTCACATAGTTACCATTATACGTGTGCGAATGGGCATTTATCCCAATAGTATCAGCCTACACATGGAAAACTCTGACACTGCAACCACTGTTGTAAAACCATGACATTTTAAATTCAAGACCTTAATATGCATAGCATATTAGATTTTTTGTCATCGCGGCAACGATTTATTTACATGTCACTCCTGCAAAGCAAAGTCTCAGCAGCGACGTATTTAGTTTAATTGAATTTGCTGAAATACAATGCTAGAATGCTTTGAATTACAACGCATGTTTAGTTTAGTGGTAAACAAAGCTTTGTAACTCAACTTATTTAGAATAAAAATAAAAGGAATTTGAACAGACTACTTTTTAGAGGGTCAGGATGTAACTAGTAATCTAAGTAGTAATATAACTATTCACTTTTGAACTCAAATAACCACTAATAGTAACTGGATTACTTTAAAAAGAACCATTCTACCATATTTCCCTCACTATAAGGCGAGCTTAAAGGCTTGTAATTTTCTCAAAAATCGACAGTGTGCCTTTTAATCCGGTGTGCCTTGTGTCTGCACTGAATTCCAAAATCTGTAAAAATGTTGTTGTGCAATTTTAGTCAGTATTCCGCTTGATTGACTGTCGGACCATTTTCCATCAACACAGGGACGTTAGAAGACTATTTACAACGTTTTTCTGCGATCAGAGAATCAAAAGGAACTTAAAACAATCAGACACAGGTTTTTACATGGCATCCACCAGACGCGTACGGCCTAGACACGGCGCTCTGACCAGTGCCAAACAATCAATTCCTAACAAGTTCTGCAATCTCCTTGGCTCCGCAGATTTGACGCTCCGCTCCATATTGACACGACCACATTGTCAGTGAAGGATGACAGATATGGAAACTGCTGTAATTGTCGCTCCAGCAACCAATCCCTAAGGTTGATGTACTCTGAGAGGCATTTTGGCGTGCCTACCACTGCTTATAAACAATCATTCAGCCAACAGCGTGAGATTGTCTATCCACTGCTGCTTGTTTTCAGTAGTTTAGGACATTGCGTTTTCCCACTATGTAGAAAATAACTAATGGAAGTGTAAAATGTGCTCATTTTATATGAGCACATGTAAATGGTCTCTGGAGTGGCAGACAGTTTTTTTTTTCTCTTTCTTCAGTTTATCTTCTGAGAATAAACAGTCCTTCTATACTTCTCCTCAGTCTGTTATGCCTGGGAGAACATTCACTCAAATATGTCCAAGATTATTTTTTCCACCCTGAAGCTCAATGTTAACCTTGAACATGTGAAGTGTAGGTGACGCAGTGCAGTATAAAAAAACCTGCAACCTGGAGCCAAAGAATCAGAGGCATTTTGTATTTACCGGACTATATTTCAATTTTACAGTTTGAACACGACGTGTAAGCATTCAGCACAAAAGCTATTGGCTGAGACATTGTTCTATGCATATTAAAGTGTTTAATTTCTAATAATGTTTTACAATATGGAACAGTGGTTGCAGTCGCATGATCTGTCTATATTCTGTTAGAATTGGGACAACTGCTCATTTGCACATGCTGCATGGAAAGTCTACTTGGACAAAATGCGTGGAATACATTGCCATAGACCAAACTGAAGCCGATCAACCCAGATGCACACCAAAGTATCAGTTCCACAGGAAACACTGAGTTGGTTATTCATGTTATTCTCTGCCTCTTCATTACCTCCCTTTTTACTTGGACAATATAACAGCTATAAGACAGACTATATAATCGAAGTAAGAAGGTGACTTTGCTTTGTGTCTGATCTTGATTCTACAGCCACTGCACAGGATCTTAAATTACTAGGTCACCTTAACGCTAGGGGAAATTACATTCACAGTAGTGCCAGTAGGGTAAGAAGATCACACTGGTTTGGCAGCTGTGTAGTGCAGGATTTTGCGGTCCACCATTGACAGTCGTCTGAGACAGTCACTGCGGTCCCATAGCCTGAGTTTGTCATTGCTCCTTGGAAGCCTCATGTTTTACCTCTGAGGAATTCTGTCAAAACTCGTATAATAAAAATGTGCATTACCGGCAGAGATGTTGAGAGTAGGCAAGAAGTATTCTGACGGTTACTGGTAGTGGAATCAGAAACCTGGGAGGTGGTGTTTATATTTGTTTAGTTAAACTTTATACTGAGCTCATATCTTCCAAAGGAGTGGAAAAACAATCAACAGCAACAGTGATAGTGGTGGTGCATGCAGTGGTAGGAGTGGTAGTTGCCAATGGAGACAGTGATCCACCACCATCACCGCTCCTACCTCTGCCTCCACTGCTGCTACTACTACCACCAAGGCCTCTACCGCAGTGGCAGCAGCTGTGGTGGTGGAGGTGGATTAGATGCCTTTAATTAGTCCCACACGGGGAAATTTCAGGTTACAACAGCACATATAAGACAAGACACAGAGAGATACTGCGAGAAAATAATGAAAAATAAAAGCGATTCATAATAATATAGATATATAAATAACGAAAATAAGATTGAGTGCAACAGTAAAGATCAATAGAGACATCCTCAGTTATATAGAATATACAGTTATATAGTTATCCAGTTCCAAAGTTATTCCGTTATTGTTATATAGTAATATACAGTTGTCTAATAATTATGGTAGTTAATAATTATAATAGTAGTAATCACCATAGTGTTGGCGGCAGTGGTAATAACTGTGACGGTGCAGGCAGTGATGGTAGGTGTCTTTCACCGCCACTCACACTGCTTCCATTACCACTCCTGCTCAATGCCGCTGCCACCATGGTAGTGGTGGAGGCAGTGGTAGCAGGCTGGTGGTGGTGGAAACTGTGGCCACTACCTTTACTACCATCTAGCAGCGGTGGTGGCAGAGGCAATGATGGTGGCAGTGGAGATGATGCTAGTGGTGGTTTATACTACCTCCGCTGCTAACACAACTTCCTCCACGGCTATGTCCACTGCCTCCACTACTACTTTTGCATTGGTAGCTCCAAGAAACACAGAGGTAGTGGTGATGTAGCAGAGGTGGTGGTGGTGGAGGCTATGATATGACGGGCCTTTAATGTCTCCCAAGGAAAAAAAATTTGGCACAGCAGTAAAACAATCTTACATCTATACATGCACACTAACATAAACCACAGCAATAAACGAACACACTAACATAAACCACAACAATAAGCGAACATATATCTATACATACACACTCACAAATATAAACCACAGGGATATGCATGCATGTGAAGGCAGTCATAGTATTGGTGGTCAAGGACTGCTGCTACTACCACCGCCTTGCGGCAGTGGCTGGTGGTCGACCGGAGGCAGTGGTTAGTGGTAGTGGTCCTTCACCACCACCACTAAGCACTGACTCCACACTACCACTGCGGTAGTAGCAGTGTTGAGCTGCCTTCACCACCACCACCACAGCTGCTACCAGTAGAGATGCTTCAGTGTAGATGTTAAAGAACAGTGGCTTTGTAAAGTCTCTCCTGTCTTTCAGTGTTGCCCCCCCCAAACTCCCTGGCCCTCTGTTCCTGCCTCCCACCTCCCCGCCCTATGTCCCCCCTGCCCACTCTCTCCATCCTTCCATATGCTCCCCCTGGAACACAGAGGCCCTACATCAGCCCCCAGTCGCCGTTCTACTGAAGGTAAGGGTCCTCCTCTGTCCTCATGGTGCTGTGTCCGACCTGGGGTCAAACACTTGAATGCAGATCGTGCACACTTGTCATGGGCCATGTCATTTGTGGCTCATTCATTTCAATGCAAGTGTTTCTATAAAATGACTAAAATGACTTTAGTTGAGTCATATTGTTCGGTACATGTGAGACAGACAGACCTGTGTCTGTTTTCACAGAGAGGCCGAAGCAGAGGGAGGGCAGGCCATCCACAGGAGGCTGGATGCTTTCCCAGATGAAGGATGCATTCTGTTTCCATCTGTTTTAAGTATTATCTGTTGGTGGAAAAAACCAAAAACTCTGGTGTAGGCAAATATAAACGTAGATAGGTACTGTTTGGATTTCACAGCAGATAGGACAGCATTTCTTATCCCTTGTTTTAGTCTTTTCATGCCAGACAATCTCCACGTTTCTGTTTATTAACACACTGTCGCTGGAGAATGAAAGGGGCACTGGCCTTTAAAACTCTTGTAACGTCCTGTATAAAAAGCCTCACACTGCGGAAATAAATGTATGGAGCTAATTTTACACAGAGGAAAGTCCTCTCGCAGCAGCCAAAGATTAAAAAAGAGGAAATGATGGAGATGAAACGGGCTTTTCTTCTCCATTAGGGTCTGATTTCCATTCCCTTTCATCCTCCTATTAGACTACACCACCATCATCTCCAGAGAGGGCTAAAATAGAGGGAGGGGGCCATCCTTCTTCCAGAGAAATGTTTGGAGCTGCCAATGCCTTTCATGTTCATGTCAACCTGTGTGTTAAAATGGAAGGAAGATGATGAAACATGAGTGTGGTTTTTACAAACACTATCTGAGGGTTAGAGTTCCAGCAGCAGCACTTTGAGTTTGTTTCCTAATTGCCAGAAAAGAGTTGGTCACCAGAAGGTATTGTAGTTTTTTTGGGGGGTGGGGGGTCCTCTGATCTTCAGGGAAAAAGTCCATCTTTAACATTGAAATGGGAGCTTTGCCTCTGTGGCTCTGCTTCCCAATTTGGCTCAACCCAGTTAGCGCCAATTTTTGTAAAAGTAGGAAAATGGAGAGAAGCCAAAGAAGAGGCTTTTCCTTTTACTCAGCTATTTCCAGTAGAAAATAAATATATGACTAAACAGTTTGGAGAAATGTCATGCTGTTTTCCTAATGCGACTGTTTTGTTGACTTCAGACCTCGTGAAGGAAAAGAAGTAGTAACAGATTTTCAGGCACATTTTGAATCCTGAGATGCAGTAAAAAAAAAAACAAAAAACATGAGTCGAGGGGACATTTTACTCGTCAAGGGAGTAAAAATGTCCTGTTTTTCCCCACACGTGTTTGAAAGTGTTTTAAAACTAAACATTTTGATTTCCACTTATTTTCCAGCAGTTTTCCAAGTCATGTTTTGGAGGGTTTTAATAGTTTGTTTTTTTATTTGTTGATTCTTGTCTGGTTTTGACTGTTTTTACATTTTAACACAGTGACTCTGTACAGACTTAAATTGTTGTGCAACTGATTCAGCTGTTTTGAGTCTGAAGTTTGTTCAAGTTTGAGGACAAATTTGACAATAGCAGCAGAGAAATTAGATCATTGTTTCAGTTACTAAACATTACTATTTTATTGCTTGTTAGTTTAATAAATTCGCCACAAACACTTTTATTATTTTTTTCATTGTTAAATAATAGTTTGAGTTATTTAATAAACTAACAAGTGGTGAAGTGTTTTAATCCCCTCAACTCAAGAATGTCACGTATAAATATGGCCTCAACATTGTAAAGATACATTAACTTTTTTTTGTGCGATTTGGAATAAAACTCTGCCTCTGTCTGTTGTTGACTAATCTTTTCACATTTACTGCCACAGTAGGCAGCTTTCTTTTATAACAGTGAAGGGAAATGGATTGCACTTATAGAGCGCTTTATTTTTTTACTTATGGTGCCCAAAGCGCTATACATTACCCCATATTCATTCATTCGCACACACATTCACGCATAAATTCAGCCATTAGTGGGTGGCTGCTGTCATACAAGGCGCTGCCAGGCTCCAATTGGAGCAAGTCAGGGTTCAGTGTCTTGCTCAAAGACATGTGGACAGAGCCAGGACAGAAAGTTAGGAAGTGTGTATTATGTGGGCTGTGTTTAGTCCTGTATGTGTTGGTACACTATTCTTTATTTCATGTCATAGTGTAGACTTATAGTAGAGACATGGCTTTAAGTTTAGTGAGTTTAATAGTAAAAAAATGGTAAATATTACACATCCCACTGTCTCTGTAAACATTTTCTTTGTGTTAATGCTAACTCAATTCAATTCCAAATGAAACACCCCAATGCATTCCATTGAGGGGAAAAAGAAAACACTAAATGCCAAAGATCAGTGTTGTACTTATTTGCTATTATGAATGACAGACTGAGAGATGCGTAGAAGGCTGTTGAAACTTGGCAAAAATGTGTTGGGATAATTAGGTGCGCAATTACCAAAATACATATATTGTGCTCAAGTGTCGATTATTCAATCTGGAAAAAAAACTAAATAAAACGCAAACAGAATCGCTAACACAGCTGATGTGCTGCATCAAGTCTGTCAGTTACTATCCCGTGGTTCTTGGACTTGAAGAGATCGAGGAAGCGTGGGGTGTGTTGGTACAGGGCTTCATACTCTTGCTGGTGATGTCATTAAGAATCAGTAAAAACCTCAAAAATGGACAAAGGGAGAACATTAACCTGACGATCACTGAGGGTGACCGGGGGCGATTTGTTCTGGTTTTTTTTTTTTAATGAATGTGATTATTTTTATAAACAAAATGTACAATGCATTGTTTTACATTCACAAAAGAAATTTTCCCAAAGAATTCATATTAAATTAATACAATCGACTGTAATGTACAATGACGTTTTTGTTGTCACAAATAAAATTTTTTATATGTACATTTTAACAGTCAAATCATAGTGTGAGTATTGTCAATAGTCACAATGAACGATTTATTTCAAACCAATATTGGAATGATCAATTTAATAATGGATTTAGTTTGATCATAATCCTACTGTTGGGACGTTAATATCTTGTGTGTGAGCTTGTGTTGATGAACTCTCAAATGGGAGACTGGAATAGAACACAGAATTAAAGCAAATAGCTGAACGTTTTAGCAAAATGGACAGTTGCTGTAATCAGTATAGTGTTATGAGTAGATACTTGAAAAGAGGTAAAAGGGGAAAAAAACAAAATGCCTCTAAACGCACCAATAGAACATCCCAAAACAGCATAATTACTACTACATACCATATATATACATATATATATATATATATATATATATATATGGCCAGAAGACTTGCTGGGTGTGGTTCAGGGAGAATCTCCATTTCAGAACTCCTCATATATGTCTTCCTTGTCGGAACCTCTGCCCAAATATGGATCTTTCTCAGAATTGCATGAACAGTTGGACCACCCATGGTCGTCCCTTTGCTCAGAATAATGGGAATACCCTGTTTTTGTGTTACTCAGACCTCGCTGACAACCAGGAAACCACTCCCAATCCAGGATTAACAGCATTAACATTAAATCATATTCCAACACTTTTCCCCTTTGTGGGAGCCACTCCCACAATCAAAGTAAGCCATTTAACTGATTGGTCAATTGGCATTTAACCAGTTGTCTTCCAATGCAAGTAAGGACAAATACCTCATGGTATAAAAAATTAGCAGTTTTGACTCCGAAAACTGCAAATTTATTTTCATATGTTTATCTCTTATCACCTTGTGGCTTGCATTGAATGTAACATATTTGATATATGGCATTAATAGCAAAATATAACATGGTGTAATATGAATTAAAGTATGTCGTAACTGTAAGATGAAAGTGTAATGTAGGCAAAGTTGTAACACCATTAACTGCAGGTTGTTAAATATATATCAGAATCTTTATTGCCAAGTATGCATGAATTTTCCATTAATTTTCCAAGAATTTGACATCAAGGTGCACTCAGAATAAACTACATATATATAGATTTCTATGGTATATATAGATTATGAGATAAACCGTAATTGTAGACATAAGATATGAAAACTCAGTTCATCAGTCCACCGATGTCCAGAATCCATTCAGCTCCTGGGTTGGCTATAACGCACAAGTTCAAGGTTCAGTTGGAGAGGCATTGGCACAGAAAAGGACAGACATAAATGAGATAAAATGTTCCTAAAAGTAAAAACACCCTTTTCAGACTTGCCAGAAATAGGTCATCATTGTTGAAAAGAACTCCCTGCCAAGCATCAACACAAAAAGGGAAAATTGAATAAAATATGCTTGCTTCCACATTTTTTAGGGTTGTGGATGGAGGTAGTGGATGTTTTCCTTGTAGTGACAGTAATGTAAACCAAATACTATCGCCAGTTAG
The DNA here is from genome assembly GCA_029814585.1 of Gymnapogon annona. Taxonomy (NCBI): domain Eukaryota; kingdom Metazoa; phylum Chordata; class Actinopteri; order Kurtiformes; family Apogonidae; genus Gymnapogon; species Gymnapogon annona. Next base: position 5,037 of record JAPTHA010166100.1, on the reverse strand, counting down.
CCTTTTTTTTTCAGATACCATTTGTGCTTTTATGTTCACACAACACTGTAATCACTGTAATAACAGACCTAAACCTTGCAACACCAGAAAAAGTAATATTTTCTTACATGGCATTTTTCATTCAGCAAGTGTGTCGATCACAACTACATTTCAAGATGGCGCCGTAGCAGGATGCTGTTTACAGCAGTTCCTAACTTTTTTTCTTTGTTACGGTTTGTGATCTGTTTTTTG